>JBBPOS010000472.1:0-22687 GCA_038091575.1 Leccinum subgranulosum
CCACCCACACCGCCCTGTATACCAGGCTGAGTGAAACCAGGCACCAGCGACGGAGGTGGAGCCGCACTACTCCCAGATTGCGGTTGCTGATTCCGACCGCTAGATCCACTCGCAACAGAACCAAACAGACCCTCGCCCTGGCCACCATGTTCAACGTGGAGGGCGCCCAAGATATCCATATCAAGATGGTCGTTCACTGCGCTCCCCTTTTGACTCTCATTCGATGAAAGTGGTGCGCCCGAATCGGTCGCCTCGGGAGAAAACAGGCTATCGACCGTCGACCGGCCCTCTCGAGATGCGGACTCTGGAGCGTCCCCGAATAGATTTGTCATGTCCGACATCTCTGCATCGATGTCGAGGTCAAGTTCGATGGGTTTATCAGCAGAACTGCCCAAAGAGGGATCGATGCTGGTCATCATGGTCGGTGGACTGTCTGACATCGTCAGATCGATGTCGATATGCTGGTTCCCAGGATTTGTACCTGCAGCCGAAGCGAATGCAGCCATCAAGTCAATATCGGTTGTCGCTGACGGGCGCGCTGATTTCGGGGCGAGTGAGACAGGGGATGGGACGAGACCCTTTGGGAACAGTGCCACCTCCTCAGCTGAGATGCGCATGGCCGACGAAGAGAGGTCAAGCTTGAGCGGGAGGGCGTTCCGATTGAGAGACGATAACGAGATGGCAGATTGGCGACGGTTGGGAATATGTATAGCCCCCTGGGGTGAGCCCTGACCTGGAGTAGACGACGGTTGCGTCGCAACGTCAGGTATGGGGAATTTGGATACTTGCGCTGCAATAGCAGCTTGCTCAGCCTCTCGCGCACGACGCTCCTCGCGGGTCAAATCTCGCTTTAAGACGGAAATGGCACGCAGCTAGTGTGGCGATAGGCTTGGCAGGGTGCCCGGGTGATACAAGGGAGTTGCTCACCAGCTGCGATTCGATGGCGTCACAGACCTGATCATATCTTTCGAGTTCGCGACCGAGGGAGTCCGTCAACGAACGTGGTGGATGTGGAGCGTAGTTGTGTATTCCTCTGCCAGAGCGAGCAACGTTTAAGACGTGACTCTGAGCTCTGAGTGAACCATTTACTTACAGTCTGCGTGCGTCCGCGTGGAAAGCATAGATCTGTCCCGTTTTTACCACTGCATTCTGTGGGAGATGAGATATGGTGTTGGAACGCAAGCCTGTGACTTGCCTTGAAGCAGGATGACAACGCGTTGGCTTCGCGTTCCAGCATGACATCTTTGCTCGCTGGAACTGGTGGTGGTGGTAAAGCACCAATATCTGCTGCTCGTCCAGGAGCGCTCATAGTAGATTGTGATTTTGTGGCACTTGAATGAATAGCCGTTTCAGGTCCAGGAAAGGAAAAGAAAAGGACTCCCACTGGCTCCACCGTGACCGTGCCGGGTCCACTTCGTCTAGGTATATACGTTCACCATCAAAGCTATTTTGTTGTTAACCTCTGCGCATCTTCACACAACAGACATGTCGGGTGGTGATGCGTTGCCGACACCCAGCTCGACCAGCTTCAGCCCAGAGGACTCGCAGCATGTTCACAGCGAGGTAAGTGTCACCGTTAGCTCGTACACGCGTGGGTTATTGACTGTGCCAGGGATGCTTTCAGCGCCGTCTTCGACACTTGACGTCCATCCAGATTCGCAATCTCACACCCTTTCCTGTCCGCGATGCTTTCGCCTCCGCCCTCTCCCAACCAGCGACACATTCTCAGTTCACGCCCCTGGGCAACCTATCCGACGACCTTGACGTGACTTTGCTGCGTAAACGATCTAGGCGAATATCTACGGCTTCGATGAACACCTTGAAGAATGGCCCTATGGAGGATATCACTGGTGTTTCGGATGACACGAGGGGAAGTGGGGAGGGAAGGGGGCGAAGGAGGGCACAGTCACGCGTGGGCTTTTCGGGTGGGGGCAGCATAGGGTCTTCAGGGAACGCCGTTTCTCGCTCGTTCATGGCCACCACTTCCGTACCGGTTGCGAGACAAAGTCGTATTCGGGCAACCTCCAAGGTTCCTTCACACGGCCTTTCACCAGGCTCTTCGTCTGTGCCGGCCACCAAATCGATTTCGACGCTTTATTTCGATCACTCTCAGCGGACCTTGGAGAGGGTCATCAGGTCGCGTCTTGTGGAGACGTTTATAACAATAGCTGTCCCGGGGCCGCCACGTCTTTCGCCATCTCCGCCGTCGGTCAGGGGAAAATCGAGATCTCGTGCCGAGAGTGGACCATCATCCTCCATTGCACCCTCAAATACCTGGAGACGAGCAGGAACAACCCGGTCTGTCAGTACAGGAACGTCGAAAATGCACTCTATCCCTACGGCCTCGCACGCGACTTCGCGTCTATCCGTGCCAAACGGTAGATCACATGCACAATCCATGGCAAGATCTTCGTCCTCGCAAGCTACGAAGACACACAGGGTGACATCTTCCGCACCATTACAGAAATCTTCGAGCCATCAGTCCCCCCTTCCGTCTTCCGCAGAAGTATTGGTGTTCCCTGACGTCCCGAATTACATCTCTCCGATACACCGTCCTTCTACAAATCCACTTTACAGCCTCGATGCGTCGTCTCAGTCCGATTTTTCAGAGCGCACGAATCTTAGCGCGGACAAGCTCAAAATACAACTTTGGACCAAGGTCGATCACCGTTCCATACATTCGGGAAATGTCAGGGGTAAACAGAGGGACACGGGCGACTTCGGCGGCGGCGCTTCTGGTCCACGGTGGAAGGTGTTGGAAGAATGGGACTTTTCTTTGACGGATTTGATACCACTATCCCCCGAAGTAAGTACGGGTGACCGATACAGTGAACCCGAACTCACTCGTTGCATTGCTTTCATAAGCTCGAGAACCATCCGTCGCAGTTGCCGTCGAACACGCTCGTAATGACCTTCCTACAGAGTGGCCAAAGCTTTCATTTGTCACCTCCTGCCTGGTCTCGCTCGCGATCTCAATCCCGGTCACCGTCACCGTCGGGCTACAACACGGACCCAGAAACGGAAGGTCACAAACTCCAAGCTGTTCCTTCAATATCCCACGACATGATACGAAATAGCCAGTCGCTATTAGGTATTCACCGGAGATTTCGTAAGTTGGACACAAGGACGGCCAATTTAGAGGTGCTTCTGCAGTAAGAAGACCCGAATATATGGATGCGCATTGCCTAACTCACCCGCTTTAGACTAGCCACTCTGCAAGCTTGTATACAAGACACGGAAGAGTCACTCCATGATGTCATTAAAGAAATTGATCTTTGTCTTGCGAAAGATTATGCTTTAATTTTGGTACGTACACGAGTGCAGGGTTGGGGTGTTATGTAATTGCCGTGACTTGACCCGTATTTTCACAGAAACGCGAAGCCTCCGAACGTCAAACGCGCATCGAGGACCGGCGGGCCGAAACGCAAGCCATAATTGAAGGATCAAATCGTTGTATGTCGAGATCATGCTTCCTTCATTTCGCCACGTCACACGTGTTTGAACTTCTTCTTTAGTGCGTGACGACCTCGCCACGCGGCGTTTGCAGATCCAGAGCCGGAGAGACTGTCTCGCAAAGGCGAAGGCGCTGCAAGCCCAAGATGTAACTCTGCTCTCGGACCAAATTGCAGAAGTCACCGAGGAGAGGTAGGTGTTGCCCAGCTAGGGTTCTACTCCGCGTTGACCCATCCCATTTTAGGAACAATCTCATTGCCGTCCGAAATCGCCTTCCATCCATCCGAACCTCACTCATATCGACACTCGCTACCATATACCCAATTGAACTTTTGTCCACATCGGAACTCCTTTTTACGATTCTCGATGTTCCTTTACCCATTCCTTTCAACTCCCACGAGCCCGCGCCGCCACTGTCGCTTTCATCTCACAAGGAAGTCACAGAAGAATCGGTGGCGACAGCTTTGGGATATGCGGGTCAACTTGTGCAACTCCTTTCTGTGTACATGGGGAAGGGCCTGGTCTACCCAATGACGTACATTGGGAGCAGGAGCTTGATTAGAGACAACATCTCAGCGATGGTTGGCCCGCGAATGTATGCGAGATCTTTCTTCTTAATTCGCTTCATCGACTGACAGGTTTTAGGTTTCCACTCTTCTCCAGAGGCGTGGATACATATCGGTTTGAATATGCGGTGTTCCTTCTTAACAAAGATATAGAAATGGTAAGTGTGTTCCGATCCAACCTAGTGACAGTTCTCACAGGTGCCTCAGCTTATGGCAGACCGAGACCTCCGAGCGCTTGATATGCGACATACGTTACCTAATCTGAAAAATCTACTACTTACGCTTACTGACGGGGAGTGTGCAGGTGCTCGGTGAGTGAAATACCGTAATCTCCGTTTGATGGTTCTGATGCGGCGGCGGTCCAAGTAACCCGCGGTATTGGGACTCACCGTCTACGGTGGGACTTGCCACGCCCCCTCGCGCGGCATCTCCACCTGCCAGTAGCCGAGCATCCTCGACGCCAAGGGCGGGGCAGAGTCCAATTGTATCGATTGCGGAGCTGCCTGATGAGCCAAACGCCTCTGCAAGTAGTGGTGCGACCACGCCAAAGGCTGGTCCAGGTGAAGGAGGCACGAGTACGCTTTCGCGGTACTCGAAGCTTTCCCTCGGATTTCCGCCTCTCCCGGGGTTCTTTCGCTCACGCCATTCACCCACTAATTTACAAGGGTCGGCGGAATCCGCGACAGACACAGAAGAAGAAGCGGGCGGTACATGTGCGGATACATTGGAGGATGTAGAGTGTGGAAAGGGAGAGGACGATGACGATCGGCGGACGATCAAGGGTGTGATCGTTGACACTGGGGAGCAAAGCGTGGTCTCGAAGGCGAAGCGAGAAAGGGATGGACAGGTACTACCGAACGGTGAAGTGTCTGCAAAGGAAAAGATCGATGCAACGTCGCTGTCGAGCGTCGTTTGTGCCGATTCCTTTGTTTGAATTCTTTACCGACTATGTTGTCATCGTCCCCACAAAAACCGCGAGATTAAGTTCAGGTTGGCATGGCGCGATTAAGGTAAGCGCGACGGAGGACGGAGGGGATGCGAGTGAATTAGCAAAATGCTGCAAGCGCGTCCCTAGCACCTTGTCGCCGGTCCCGGTCGAATTACATACCGCCGATCGCTTGGAGAATTGAATAGCGGCTAAGTAAAGCAGGCCGGGTCCATCGACCGACGACGGGGGGGTGCATAGTACTAGCTACGGTAGTCAGGTAACTGATTGCAAGTCAAGTTTCTCTGTTTCATTCCTAAAGACATATCTCAAGATGCGGACTTTGAAAAAAAAAAAGAAAGAAAAAAAAGGACCTTTTTAGATCCCCACGCGCTACCGAAGTGCCTTAAATTCGCTGGTCCCAGCTGCTGTCCTCCCTTGCATTGTGTTGCTGCAAAAAAACCTTGGACAACTTGAAAAGGTATGTCCTCCTCCTCGTACTTCAGTGTCCTACTCGATTCATCCCTCATTAGCCCTCCTCGGCCGCATTGTATCATCACTTCATTCTAGAACGGCTCAAAATTGGCTTCAAGGTCGGTTCGCTACGGCACCCTTCGCGTCTCCCTTCTCATTCGCATCCCCACCCTCGCAGGATTACCACTGTGCATCAGTTTAGCATCACTGTTTCCTAATCTCGTTTCTTCGTTCAATTTGTTTTCTGTCTCCTACTTCTTCCGGAAGAAAAGTCGTCCTCCACTTTACTATTCGAGATGAACACTACTGAAAACATTACTGCTTCTGCCGATAATCGTAACTCGGACGGGAGAAAGCAGAGCCCCCCTGCTTTCCTCGACCTCGCAGACTCGGTATGTCCCCTTCCGTGAAAGCGCCCGTCCCTGATTTCGAACCGTTCGTATCAGGCTGCGAGGCTGGGTACTAACATGCCTGACATGTCAGCTGTAAGTCTTCTACCTACCCCCACACCCCTTCTCCCCTTCTCATCGTCATTCCTCGCGAAGCGCGTCGAGCTGAAACGTTTGGAACACGAACGTCAGCGCGTCATACAGCGGAAGATGTTCGAAGATCAGATGCGGGTTTTGGAGCAGCGGCAAGCGCAAGAGTTGCTCAGCATTCCCTACGACCCCGTTGGCATAGCCGTCTCAGCACCGACTACCCCACCCCGTGTCAATGCGGTCTTGCACGGAGACAACTTCATCAAGTCTGCTCTCTCCCACTCTTCTGTCGACGTGGATGTTCTCTCCAAAGCCGTCGGCTCAGCCGTTGCCGACAAGCGCAAGTCTGTTGCTTACGCACCCTCGGTCGATCTCTCCCCCGAGCTTGGGCATGCTCACGTCGTCGTCAACGGGCAATATAACCGTGCCGGTGCCAAGAGCATGCCGGCTAGTCGGCGTACTTCCACAAGTAGCAACGACGAAGATTTGATGGAGCATTTCCGAGGAATGGTGCTCTCTGGTGAAAGATCCAATCGTGCCACGCCAAGCCCTGGCGCAGTTGCGCAGTCTGTCATGGGCAGAGCCCGGTACGACGACGACGACCATGCGCATCCCGGTCAACAGTACAATGTTGGCATGATGCTCGACGAGCAGTTGGACCAGGAGATGCACAGTGAGTTTGAACTGTACCATTTTTAGTTCGTCATGTCTCATCCATGTGATAAAGATGCAATGAGGAATCTCCCAACGTCGGACAATGACAAGTTCACGTCCTTTTCGAACAAGGTAAGTTTCGCATTCAAGTGTCGTGTAGCCTTTTTTTATTTTTATTTTATTTTTCAGATTTCGACGTCCTCCGCCGCATTGGATCTTGCCCACCGTCCGCAAACATCTCCGCGGAACTCTTTTGTAGCTCGAGGTGAAAAGTCGTCCGAATGGCCACAGTTCGTGAGCAATCCCCGTGGCCCAGACGGCTTGAGTTCCAGGAACGATCGTCGCACTGTGACGAATCCGACTATAGCGTTGACCTCTTCGATGGATCTCAATGGGAACCTTGCTGGCTCGGTCTCGGGGACTTCCACGCCTCACATGCAGCACTCGCAGATGAACCTTAGTTCAGCTGGCCCACCGATGTCTCGTCGAAGCTCTCCCTCAGGCGCACTTGACGGCTTAGGCCCTGCGACACGATCAGTTCCTGCTACGCCTTTGTCCGTCACCAACGGTAGCAATCATCTGTTGCCAACACCGGGCACACCGCTTACTCCGGACGGCCAAAACCTGAGTGGCCGACTGTCGTCGCAAGGTAACCATCACCTCGATGAGTCCGCGAAGAGTGAGATTCAGCCGTCGTTATCCCGCCTTCCATCGGGTCAATTCAGTGATTCTGGCTTGTCATTCGAGGTATTTTGATCACTCGCCGTTTGTTGATTTCGAGGTTGCTTATCATCCTCACAGCAGTACGGTGTTGACTCGGTATATGACCTCGCCAACCCGTTGGACAGTTCTCGCTACGGCACTTACAACTTTGACACGGCGGCGGCGGCGGGACGGAACGGTACCGCAGGTAACGGCACGAGTGGTTCGACTGCGCTCTACCATCACAACGGTTCTCGTTATGGTCTTGGGAGGGGGGGTGGCGGCGGCGGCGGCGGCGGTGGTGGTGGATCTGACGGCAAGATGAATGGTCTTCACGGTGCCAAGCACAAACGCGGTGATATGGATCGTAAGTTCCTGATTTAAACTGATTTAGGCAACTTAGATCAATCTTTTTCTCCAGTCAACCGGTTTGCGGGTACCCGCATTGAAGACTTGCAGGGTGAAATTCCCGCGTTGTGCAAGGATCAGCACGGTTGTCGGTATCTTCAAAAGAAGCTCGAAGAGGGTGTTCCAGAGCATCGTGATATGATCTTTCGTGAAACCTTCGGTCATTTTGCCGATCTGATGACAGGTGAGTGATTGAATGTTTTACGTCAACTGCCATACTTATTCAGTGAAGATCCTTTTGGTAACTACTTGTGCCAAAAGCTCTTGGAATATTCTACCGACGAACAACGGAATGTGATATGCGAATCGGTGGCGCAAGACCTGGTCAACATATCGCTGAACATGCATGGCACTCGCGCTGTACAGAAAATGATTGATTTCCTGTCCACTAGACGACAGGTAAGTCTGATCCATTCCTTTTTTTCTCTTCCAGACTTACGGGAGAGTTCAGACTGATCAAACATACAATATTCAGATCCACTCCATCATTGTCGCGCTGAGCCTTCACGTTGTTGTTCTCATCAAAGACCTGAATGGCAACCATGTCATTCAGAAGTGTCTCAACAAGCTCGCCCCTGAGGACAACCAGGTACTTGTGGCACTTCCATCAAGACCGACCCTATTCTTACGTTTCTTGCTCGCAGTTCATCTACAATGCTGTGGCTGCTAATTGTGTCGAAGTTGCAACTCACCGCCACGGATGTTGTGTTTTACAGCGATGCATTGATCACGCTTCCGATCACCAGCGTGTTCAGCTTGTAAATGAGATCACTTACAATGCTCTCACGCTGGTTCAGGACCCTTACGGAAACTACGTGAGTGTTACGAAACATGTGCTGTCAAGTTGTGAACTTCATTCTTGGTTATTAGGTCGTACAGTATATTTTGGACCTGAACGACAACCGATTCAGCGATGCTGTGATTCGTCAGTTTGCAGGGAACGTGTGTGCGCTTTCTGTCCAGAAATTCAGTTCCAATGTCATCGAGAAGGTCAGCCACGTTGTCATGCTGGGTTATCCATCTCTAAATGTGGTGTACAGTGCGTTCGTGTGGCCGAACATAGCACCAGAAAAATGCTTATCGAAGAATTACTGAATCGTTCTCGCCTGGAAAAGTTGTTACGGGATTCGTATGGCAACTATTGCGTTCAAGTCGGTGCTTATTTCTATTGCAATAACGATTACTGATGCAGGCCTAGACTGCACTCGATTATGCGGAGCCAAACCAACGAGCTCTCCTTGTGGAGGGTATCCGACCAGTCCTCCCACTTATCCGCAACACTCCTTATGGCAAACGCATTCAGAACAAGCTGCAACGCGAGCAAGTGGATAATTACAACGGCGGATACCACGGACATCAAATGATCATGAACGGCCAGGCGATTGGCCTAGGTCATCCTTCCGTTGCTGGGCGCCACCTGCCGCAGAACATTCACCCGAGCGGCCCGATCGCAGATATGTATGGATCTCAGGCGAACCTGTACGGAATGCAAGGACAGGCCGCTTATGGCCACACGCACTTGGCGCCTCCTCAACTGCATGGTCTGCAAGCACGCCCTATTGACGGATACGTTTTGCAAAACAACTCGCCTCATAATGCCAGCTTGACACCCCCACATACCCACGCCGCTGCTGGCTATTCTGGTGTGTCGCCGTACGCTAACGTGAGCTTTGGCAACGTTGCACTCGCAGGATCATTAAACGATCCCTATCAGGGCTACGGATACGGGATGTAAACGAAGGGTTTCGTCCGCCGGGTTATCATTGATCACACTTCCAGCCGATCGTTAATGTCATATTTCTATGTATATTCCATCTCGCTTGCGTTCGACGCCCGATACCTTCATTTGCTTGTTGCTGGCCTCTCCTTGTCTCCCTGGAGCACCCTTTCATCTATGGGCATCGGCCGACCTCGATCATATCATCTCGCGCACTTGTACTCTGGTCCGGCATACACATTCCAAACCCGTAGCTATTACTTGATCTTGCTTTCAGAACGTTGCCATTTGTCTTGCCCCTTTTCTTTCTTACATTCCCCTATCTGCCGCATTTGTACAGCCTTAATCTTCCACTCATCTAAAGCAATGTCTGTTTAATGGCGAACCATGCCGCACTACTTGTGTACTTATTGTGCAATTTATGCGTCGTTGCTTTCTGGATCTAAATTTTTGGTCTGCCGATTAGTACTATGTCAATGTCAACGCCGGGCAGTGAAAGTTTCCGTCTTCCCCGCCGGCAACTCCCGTGATTTAAATAAGACTCGGAACCTGAGTCGGATCAAAAATTCTTCGCTCGAAAAAAACACGCGCTCTTTTACTTTCCTTCCATGATGATGCTCGCATCTGTCCTTGCCTTGGGCAGTGTCATTCTTTCTGGCGTGCACGCCATCCAGTCCGTATCACGAGCGGGCAGATACCTCTACACTGCTGACGGTAATCGGTTCTACATCAAAGGTATCGCATACCAGGAGCAAGGTCAGCCTCTTCACACCATCTTGTCGCATTGCAGTTTGTCTCAGATTTTCCCCTAGGTGCGGTCTCCTCCGACCCGAATAGCCCCTTCCTCGAGCCGTCCACCTACATCGACCCGCTGTCGAATGGCACCACCTGTCAACGAGACCTGCCTTACCTCCAAGAACTTGGAGTCAATGTCATCCGTGTCTACAGTGTCAACTCGGCCCTTAACCATGACACGTGCATGCAACTGTTCAGCGGTGCTGGAATTTATACCATGTCAGTGATCGGCGGCGCCCATGCCATGTCCGGCGAGTATTGACCGTTTCGCAGTATCGATTTAGCTCTGCCCGTGAATGGCTCCATCGATAGAGCTTCCCCGGCGTGGACCACAGCCCTCCTAGACCAGTATCTCGAGACCATTCAAGTCTTTTCAAAGTACGACAACGTTCTGGCCTACAACGTTGGAAACGAGGTCGTCACCGCACCTAACGAAACGGTCGCAGCCACCTTTGTGAAGGCAGCTGCTCGCGATGTAAAGGCGTACCTGTAAGTGTCATGTCGAGGCTGTGCCCCATGTGTTCTGATCAAATTTACCTCAGCAACTCTGTCAAATCATCCGTTCTCGTCGGATATGCTGCCATCGACGGCGACCCGTCCTGGATCCTTCCCCTCGCTGAATATCTCTCCTGCGATCCCTCGGGCGGTAACTCTGGTTCCACTGCAATCGATCTCTACGGGCTCAACAACTAGTACGTATCACAACTCTAGTTTTTGATCCGAGGCACCTGACACTCGCGCAGCCAGTGGTGCGGAACCTCCACATTCCAAGCGTCGTATGCTGGGACGGAGGCTCTTTACTCGGCCTACAATGTCCCTGCCTACTTTAGCGAGTTTGGTTGCCCCACCACTCCAGTGACGGACTGGAGTGAGGTCGGGGCTCTTCTCAGCTCTAATATGTCTTCTGTGTGGTCCGGTGGTGTTGCCTTTTCTTACTTCCCTGCGACGGCGTCAGATGGTGACTATGGGATCGTTTCAATTTCCTCTGACGGTAGCACAGTCACTGCCAATGGGAACTTCAACAACCTCAAGACCCAGTATTCCGCGGCATCGCCTCCTAATTCACCCTCGCAGAGCGCAGCTGGATCGACAGCGTACCCCTCCTGTCCACAACAGAATTCAACTATGCTTGCTTCCACTACTTTGCCCCCCACACCCAACCTCGCTGCTTGCAACTGTCTGGAGAACAACTTGAGTTGCCAGTTCACTCCAGCTACTTCGAACTATAGTGCAATCGTCGGGTCGTTGCTTGATTACGGTTGTAGTCTACTTGGGCAGTCTGGCGGCACTTGCGCTCCCATCTCAGCCAACGGCACCAGCGGCGTGTATGGTGCAGTGTCTGGCTGTGATCCAAGTGCGTAGTGATTTTTCATGCGTCATGAGTTGAACCTCTGATGATTTCCGTAGCTGTCATGCTGTCCTGGGTAATGACCCAGTACTATCTCGACAACAACGACAACGCGCAGTCCTGCAGCTTTAGCGGGAATGGCACCGTCAACAGTCATGCACCGTCGAGCACCGGTGCATCCAATGCGGCTATTTCGTCCTGCTTGGCTAGTGCGACTGGTACCTCCGTCCCCACGGTTCCCTCTGGCTCGGGTAGCGGCAGTTCCAGCGGCAGTTCCTCCTCTTCTGGCCACAATGGTGCCGCTGCGCTAGATACGAAGGCTTTGGTAGGTGTTGTCACGTTCGTAGTGGTTGGAGTTGTGAGCGGGATGTGGAGCCTGTCATGAGAACACAAAAATTCGTTTTTTTTTGTTGGACATTTTGGACATTTTTTCGTGGGCTTGTAAGTATTTAGGAATTGAATAATTTTTGTGTCAGATTATTATAAAAAGTTGCGAGTGTTTGTGTCGAGCGCTCCAGCTTTTTACCGCGATGGGTCCAAACGCACACAGCACCGACTGGAGTCTGCACGACGACGAGTTCGATACAGCGATGGGCCCTGCTACCACTCGCGAAATAGACAACGCTACAGGCGACGTCCAGCTCGACGACGCTGGACCACCTGCAGAATTGCTCGCCGGCAAGGCTTTTGAAGAGCCCCACGGTAGCAAGACAGAATCTACTCGTGAAAAACAAGTCAAGGTGCTTAGGTCTTATCCTCTCGTTTTTGCTCTTTAGTTCCTGCTCTGCTGCCTCCTGTACTCTGCCCTCTTTGCGTCGATGTTCTACGCGCTGCGCAGTTCGCTCATCTAGGGGCTACACTGCCGACTGGTATTTGGACTGCGATCTGACCTTTTCGGCGCAACGATGGGTTCTCTTGTCTACTTGCATCCTTGTCTGGACCGTGTTCTGCTTCATGCTCTCGCCTTCTTGTTGTCGCTTCCCTCCTTCGTCTGGGCCCGGTATTGAACTCTGCGCCACTTAGCCGAATAAAATTTACATCGGTGGTCTCCCCGAAAATACTCGCCCGGAGGACCTGCGAAACTGCTTTGGAAAACTTGGCGACATCATCACCATCGAGCTCAAGTGAGTTTTTTGGGTCTGTCCAAGAGGGGCTCTCGTTGACGCCTCACTTTTTTTTTCAAGACTCGGGTATGGTTTCGTGGTAAGATGATGTGATGTTGCTTTCGTTTTGTGTTTATCGTTGACACTCTCTTGTTGATTTAGGAATTCGAGAGCAGAGAAGCTGCAGAAGAAAGCATCACCAGGTACAACGATGGGTACTTCATGGGCAACAAAATCCGCGTCGAGGCTTCCCATAGTCGGGGACGAGCGTTCAAACGGCCCGACGATCCTGGTGCATGCTTCAAATGTGGTGAGAATGGTCACTGGGCAAGGTGCGCGCGCTGCTTTTGAGTATCGGATAACAACCTTACATGTTGCGACAGGGAGTGCCCTAATCCGAGCACTCAATCGTAAGTATTCATTACTGTCATTCGTCATTCGTCACATCTGAGTGTATCTTCAGTGATAGGCGTGGTGGTCCCGCGTATGATTCGTCCTCGCACGATCGCAGTTATTCTGGCCGTGATTACGGTCACCATCAGTCCAAGGATTCTCACTCTTATCGAGACGACTATTCGCGTCAGGCCAACTTGAGGGATGATCGCTATTATGATGCTGCCCCGGCTGCAGCCCTTCCGTCCCGAGATCAACGCCGGGCCGTGACACCACCTCGCGAGCGTCGTGACCCTGCTCCTTCACGTCGTGAGTATGATGACAGTGCGGTGCGAAGTCCTCCCCCACAGGCTTCTCGTTACGAGCGAAGTGGACACCACAACACTGAGAGGGAGTACACCTCGAGCAGGGCACAGCCTCATCGCGATACGGCCGATCGATATGAGAGGCGCGCTGCTTATCCCGAGGACAGAAACGCGTCATTCTCACAGCAAGCTGGACGGGCCCGAACTCCCCCTGGGCCTCCGCCTGCCGCGAGAGAGGAATATGACAAGCCGGCTCGGTAAGAGTGTAATCCCCTCCGCACATCTGATTTAATGATTATCTGCTTCAGGAGCAATTATCAAGGGTACGAAAATCGTAGGCGTGCGGCGACGCCACCACCTCCTTACCCAGGCAGTGGTGCAAACGGATCTCGTTCTCGGTATGTCTCTTGCGTGTATCGCTCTATAGATTTATGTAACATCCCGTCCCCCAGACGCCGCTCAATCAGTCCACCCCCGCGATATGATTCGAGATATGGTGGCCAGACTCACACTGACAATGATAGATATGGCACTGCGCGAGAAGGGACACGCGTCAGAGACTATCACCGCAGCAATCGCACGGAGGAATACAGCCACAGGCGATCCTAATTTGAAAAAAAGTGGCTTGGACTTGTAGAGCGTAATTTTGCTTGTTGTTTCGTCTCATCTCCGCTATCTAAAGTACTCGAATCGTTTCCTACGTTATGCCGAATGCTTCACCATGGCTAGCAGTGCTTCTTTGTCATTGCTCGCATACACCAACGTCCGAAAGACGCCATCCTCTTTCTGCAAAAGCTGGTTTGGAGTGTCGAGCTCGACCTGGGTGGAGGTCAGTTATGAAGGTGCCCCTCTGCTCTTGGCCCCAGGCTTTGGTTTCAAAAACTCACGATACGCCCTGCGTCCAAGACCATCTGTTAATCGTTCGTCAGCGTGTCTCATGCATTCCAGGAACAACTACGATAACGCACGATGCGGTCGGTGTCCATGATTGTTTGCAACCTGTGCGCGATAATAAGTTGGGTAACCCCTTTCATTTCTCGGAGGGTCCTGTGAATGATGGCGTCCGTCTCGTGGTCTAAAAAAAAAGAGTCAACAGACTCTTTCTGACCTCCGAATAAACATTTACCTATCGCAGACGTGGCTGGCGGAAACGGGGAAAAGCTGGATCAACGACCCGGGACGCGAACAAGTTAAGAAAAACAGTACCTTCGTCGAGGATGAGCAACTTGCTCTCTCGCACCATCGCGCGCGCTAGCGCCAAGATCTGTCTCTGACCGACGGATAGATTAGATCCTCCGGCCGTGACAGCGGTGTCGAGCGTGAGTTTGGACCCGTTTATGCTAGTATCGTCATGGCTCGACTGTTGCAGCTCGGAAAGGCCCGCGGCTCGGAGGGAATCGTTCAGGATCGCATCGTCGAATTGATCAAATGGGTCGAGGTTCTGGCGAATCGTCCCGTCGAGTAGTTCAGCCTGTGGGTGATATCAGAAAATCAAACGTAAGTTCGTTTCAGATAAAAAAAAGGTCGAGTCGTACGGATTGAGGGATGACGGTCAAACTTGAACGTAGGGCCTCGAGCTCGATAGACGAGGTGAGGATACCATCATAATACACTTCGCCTTCGGTGGGAAGGCAGCGCAGGAGAGAGAGCGTGAGCGACGTCTGTTTTCAAGGTTGGTGAGTATTGGCGGGCAGAACGAGTCAAGGAGACGAATAAAATACCTTGCCGCTGCCAGTGCGACCGACTGCAAAGTCTTCAGGTATTTCGTGAATGAGCTGGGGGAGAAGAGGTACGCACCGACACCGATTCGCTCTCCGGAGCGAATGTGGAACGACAGGCCATGGAGTATATTGGGACCGTCCTAGAAAGTCGTCAAGTTATAGTTTTCGCTGGAGAAAAAGAATAAAAGGACTGCTGACACTAAAGTAGCGAGCAGACAATTTTTCCACTCGCAAGTCTCCAGAAGCTGGCCAGTACGCAGGTGGACTGGGTTTACTGATCGGCTCGGTCTCTTGTTCGATGCCCATGTAGCCCGCAATACGTTCGAGACTGAGATAGTAGAACATCATAATCTCAACTAGCGCATCTCTCGCTCGTCCTGGAACCTACCTATTGCCTGAAAGTCCAGGTCAGTACAATCAGTCACGCGTTTATTGGTGATACCACACCATTGACTTCCGTCTCGTTGTATTTTATTATCCACCAAAGGATGTGTCCACTCAAGTCAACTGAACAATGGGGGCGTCAACGAGGCACAGAAACTTCATGCGATCGGGTCACACACCTGCCATGACCATAGAAACCCCGACGTTAGATGGGCTGATGTTGCGGTGCGCGTACATCATATACGTTGCAAGTGTGGCCACGAACAAAGTTCCCAGAGATTCCAGTCTGACGAAGACCCAGCTGGGTGATATCAGCACGATAATCAAGTCTTGCTTGCACCGCCTTCTCACCAGTTGAGGGCATGAAAGGTACGGGCCACCCGGGTATAGTGGTCGATGGACGAATGGTACTTCTGGATGAATACACTCTGTGCACCAAAGGCGCGGACGGAGACTAGGAGGCCATGTCTCAGAAGGCGTTCCCTATGATAAACAAGCGACTTACTCAGGCCACTGAGGGCAGCACTCAAGTGTGCTAACATGGGCGATTTTGCATTGCTGAGCTCTCGTTTGACACTCAACTCAGCCTTCATGTATGCTTGTCCGTACCAGGCGCCAATGCCAGCAACGATCAAGCTGGGCAGTGCAAAAGGCGGGGCCAAGTAAAGCAAAACAGCGAACCTGACTGACATCATAACAGTGAGTTCTATCAATGACGCGAGGCACTCGGGGAACATCCCGTCCACTGTGCGAGTCAGTGGAAAGATCGTAGGCATAAACGCAAATGGGTACCTGTGCCAATGTCCTGAGTACATCTCGTGATGACTCTAGCAATGGGGGTCGTGTCCAACCACCTGAACGTCGATCCAAAGATCCGCTCCATGAATCGGTCATGTATTGTCTTGGAGGCTCTTATCAAGCCAAAGACTTTGGTCGTGCACGCCAGCATATACAGGGTTGAAGTACTAAGCGTAATCAATGCATAGATCATGAGATTGCTGAGGAAGGATTTCAACCGCGAATCGAAAAAACAGAGATCAGGACCTTACTATCCAACATTGACCGCGCGCGGTCCCTGGTATTGCTCGACCCAGTAACCAAGATACCATGTTTGGGCGACAAGGCTGAGGTGCGTGGCAAACAGACAGATGATGAACAAACCGCCGTACAAGATGGGCGAGCGACCTCCCCAACCGAGGAGGTAGAGGAGAACTGGAAACAAGTTCAGTGGAGGAGAAGGATTTTCAAGGGCGTCACCGTTTACTTGCTGACCAACTAACGTGACCCTCCACAATCTCTTCGGCTGTTGTCAGCGTCCCGGGTTCGGACACACCAACTACTCCAGCTGATACGGTCTTGGTTTCGAACGAAGAGACGCCATCACTCGAACCATCGATTTCAAGCACCTTGCCTTGGTCCGCATCGAGGACATTCGCGTCTCCGCCGCCGTCAGACTCCAATAGCTCGTGACTCTGGACTTGGCTCGTGTTATCTAGAACCACCAAGTATCGGGCGATATCGCGGACGAGTGATACATTGTGGGTCTGATCACAGGAATTCAGAAGGCGGAGGCAAATATAATTCCCTATACATACCGCCATGATGATGGTCCTACCCTTGACCAGTTTGCCTCGGAAGCAGTGATTGACGATCCAGCGGCTAGTGTGGACATCCAACGCTGCGAAAATCTGTTTGGGGATCGTCAATGCCTGGTAGTCCTTTTACATCGCCCACTTTCTCACATCATCGAGGAGAAGTATTTGCGCAGAGGAATAAATAGCCCGCGCCAATGTTATTCTCGCCTGTTCCACTGTCAGCTCGATTTCACAAAACACTCGCGCGCTTTTACTTCACCTTCTGTCCCCCACTGTCATTTGGGCGTAAGGAATATATAAGAAATGACCAAGAAACACGAACCTTAGCGTTACTCCCTTTTCTCCCACTTCAGTAAGATCACCATTTTCCATACGCTCCAGGTCTGGTTCTAGTGCACACTGAAATAACACTATACGCGATTTCAATTAATCAGACGTGGGTTGATGCAGAAAACATATAGCAACCGACCCTCTGTGTACCGCCCTTGATCGAAATCTGAGCCAAACAGAATATTATCCTATTTTCTGATCAGACGGCTCAACCCTCTCATACAATCTCGCACTCACTCGAATGGTCTGGTTCAGTATCCACGATTCCTGAGCAGCATACGCGACACCGAGATGCCGGGGAAATTTGCGCCATGACGAAAGTCCAGATGGGTGAAAATGCATCTCCCCAAGAAGGGCCATGAGTAACGACGTTTTTCCCGAACCCGTCGGTCCAGTAATTAGATTCAATTCATTGTGCATAAATATGAGTTCGTCGTGGATGTTGAGGGTAAAGCGTCTGTTACGAGGGGTTGATGCACCTGATAGGTTGGGTTGTGACTTGGTCCAGGAGAAAGTGGCATGCGAGATCCCGATAGTATCAACGGGAGCGTCAGTATCTCCAAGTTCATCTTGGGCAATTCCACTTTCGTGGTTTCTTGGAGGTTCACGAATGACGTCATTCTTGAATGGATTCAGCGATAGCAAGTGGTCAAATCAAGTTCAATACACACGATTGATAGGAAGGCATTGATGCGATCAAGTGCGACCTTTCCTGGATGACACCGTCAGTTTGCAGCTGAAGCGTAAAGGATGCGCAAGACCTTGGATGAAGGCAGGTACAGTAGCCGCCACCACGTAGATTTGTACATGGAGGATGTCAAACACTACATGGTCGATCCATCACTGCATCTAGATGGATGATGCAAGCGACGCTTACAGGCAATTGACGAGAATACAACGGATGCTGAGAGACATTGTCATAAAAGATTCACTGAACAATTTGATCACTTGCCTGTGAGATTCTTCTTGGCGACTAGCGTCTACCGTATATGCAGTTAGATGCTTGGCTGACTTGAGCCTACATGAGAAACTCACGTAGATAGAGTAGGTGACTAGCATGACGGTGATTGTTACACTGAAACTATGAAAAGGTTATGATGATTGCCCGTTCGCCTCCGGATCAGCAGATAGACATACTTGACGATGCTATTCAGAACTTGAAGCATATTGCGCTTCTTGATCCAGGACAGTTCTTCCGCACGTTTGTCCTGAATTCTGCTACTGATCTTGCGCTCCCACCCAAAGAGCTTGATCATCCGGAGGACATTCATGACTGAGTTGAGTCAGAACCTGGAAACGCCTGCGATGGACATCTAAATTCGTACGCACTGTCGCTCACAAGTTGCACTCTACCATCAGTCTGTGGACGTGAGCACAGATAAAAAGCTCGACACAAATAAAAGGCACCTTTTTCATCTTTTCTACTTCTACGCCTTGAAACATGGTGAGCACGTATCCAGGGACCGGGAACAGCACTACCATAGCCACGGCGCCAGCCAGAGCACTGTGTCGCTCAGAGAATGAATGTTATCGGAGTAATTTAACTTACCTCCAGCCCAGTATACTGTAAAGAAAGGCAATGCACAGGACGACCTGTACAGGGACGCTAACCCCTTCTTTCCCTCAGAATCCTCATATCAACAACTTATATGTTTCTAGTGGCTTACCTGTCGGAATTAAATCCTTAGCGTCCGTGACACTCTTCAAGTCTACCGTCACGTGATTGTTGATGGTCCCAACCAGGTTGGTCTGAATCGCTTGATTGTCCGACTTGGTCTCGTCTGAAAACGACTCGTTTTTCTCAGTGCCCTGGGGTCTGATCCGCAAAGCATGCTTGAATATGAGATCCGAAAGAAGCGCCTCCATGCACACTACCACCCGAGTCTGCAAAGAAATCAGATATACTCACGAGATCCGGATGAATAACTTACTTCGATGAAGATGGACCATTGGCCCGCGATAGAATACATGACCTGACTGGAGAAAAGGAGGATGATCCATACTATCGGTCGTGTAGTTGCTCCTTTTCCTTGTGTTTCCAAGTACCTAAGCAATTGACGATGAGTGATGGCAGATGACTACCGGAGAGCCAGACCCATACGTGAGGAATTGTTGCAACGCGAATGGATTTGCAAGGTTCAGGATGACCTTCGCTAAAGCCATCAACACCAGTATAGCATATTCTGATGCTGGTCAATAATCAGATATTATCCAAGTTCGTCCTACTAGTACGCAAGACGACGTCGAACTCACAAAAAGCCTTCAACAGACCAAAAATGACATGAGGTCTGTTGGTATCATGGGATTCAAAGTGCTGTGAAAGTATCAGTCTTCAATCTGGTATCATACACACGAGGCTCACGCGGGAATTCCGAGAAACTAACTCTGCAACGTGATCGTAGTCAGCGAGAGGAAACAGGGCGTCTGGAGCGAGATGCCGAGATTTAGATGCTATGCTGATCAATGGGTTCAGCCACGAATAGAACAAGAGTGACAACAAGGAGGCCGTCTGTTCTGGATGAGGTTCCTTTGGCGGTAGCTGGAAGGGAAAATTACGCGGTGTAAGCGATGATGCTGCCAGAAGCCGAACATACATACTGTGTCATTTACAGCGCGATGTTCACGGGGACTTGTGAGTGGTATGATGATCCCGAGGATTCCAAGTAATCCATCTTCTACTACACTATACACATCTAGTTGGTGCGTTGACCCTCCCAAAGTAAAGAACGGCCAGAGGTCGTGATATGCGATAGCCCCAAAGACACAGATGAAGATGATATCCGTGTGTTGCGTCAACCGGTTAGTCCCAAAATCAAATCCGAAAACCGAAAGTAGTGTGAGAAGCACTGCGTAGGCCTATGGCAAGCATTGATATCGATAGTAGCACCCAACACCAGGTTTCGACTCACGATTGCGATGTAGAGAGTCCCAGCGACTTCACGACTACCTGGTGGCCTCGGGGTATCTTTGTGCATCCATGCAATAACAATAGTCAGCGTGAGTAATGTAGACACGATTGCCCTGGCAGCACTAAAATATACTGCCATCGGTGATGTGCATTTCAAGCTATGACCTTTGCTTTTGTCACGCTTCCTCCGTATGGAGGAAATTGACAAGATCAAGAACGATCCCACCACAAGAATCAAGGGGGAGAAGTTTTCGATCTGACGTAGTCCGTCCATGATCTTGTGCACTGTATATGGAGGCATCACTTCAAGTCGAACACCATGTCCCCTCGCAGAAATGGGCACTTACACGGACGGTAACAGGTTCAAGTTTGATGGGATCAACTTGCTAAGATTGGAATGGGCAAAGATGTTTCGACTGCAGCACAGAGTTGTGTCCGAATGGAACTTCGTCATCCCATACTACGCGTCCCGTTTATATGAGGGCTCAAGCGCTCAGATCCAGTCATGTGTACGTATAATGATTCTGTTCCTAGCCCCATTGAGTGCGCAGGTCGCGGCTATGCTGCCACACCGGAAAAGGAGGACTCCCGCCGTGGATACATGTGCACTTTGTCGCCATCGGCGCAAATATAAGTGACCGGAATTGGGATATCCAGACCACTCGGGGAATTTTCGCGATGACTGAAGTACTGACGGACGAATAAGGGAACTGTATATGCTTGCGGGGTTTACCGACAGTTATTCTTAGTGCAAATCGTCAGTGAGGTATTACAAGTATCCACAAAGTTCACATGTGATACTATAGGTTCATGCAAAGCGTCCATATCTTCACCATTGAATCACGTCTACCCGAAACAAGACTCCTTCACGTCGTCGGTGCGAAGTCCTCCCCCACAGGCCGCGTCTCGTTACGAGCAAAGTGGACACCACAACAGTGACAGGGAGTACACCTCGAGCAGGGCACAGCCTATGACATCGCGATACGGCCGATCGATATGAGAGGCGCTCCTTATCCCGAGGACAGAAACGCGTCATACTCACAGTAAGCTGGACGGGCCCGGACGCCCCCTGGGCCTCCGCCAGCCTCAAGAGAGGAGTATGACAAGCCGGCTCGGTAAGAGTGTAATCCGCCCCGCACATTCAAAAATCCATAATTATTTGCTTCAGGAGCAATTATCAAGGGTACGAAAATCGTAGGCGTGCGGCGACGCCACCACCTCCTTACCCAGGCAGGGGCGCAAACGGGTCGCGTTCTCGGTATATTGAAACCTTGCGCTGATCGCTCTATGGATATATGTAACATCTCATCCCCCAGACGTCGCTCAATCAGTCCATCTCCGCGATATGATTCGAGATATGGTCACCGGAGGAATACAGCCACAGGCGATCCTAATCCGAAAAAGTGGCTTGGACCTGTAGAGCGTAATTTTGCTTGTCGTTTCGTCTGATCTCCGCTATCTAAAGTACTCGAATCGTTTCCTACGTTATGCCGAATGCTTCACCATGGCCAGCAGTGCTTCTTTGTCATTGCTCGCATGCACCAACGTCCGAAAGACGCTATCCTCTTTCTGCAAAAGCTCGTTTGGAGCGTCGAGCTCGACCTGTGGAGTAGACGTTAGTGATGAAGGTGCCCCACTGCTCTTGGCCCCAGGTTTTGGTTTCAAAGACTTACGATACGCCCTGCGTCCAAGACCATCTGTCAATCGCTCGTCAGCGAGTTTCGTGCATTCCAGGAACAACTACGATAACGCACAATGCGGTCGGTGTCCATGATTGTTTGCAGCCTGTGCGCGATAATAAGTTGGGTGACCCCTTTCATCTCTCGGAGGGTCCTGTGAATGATGGCGTCCGTCTCGTGGTCTAAAAAAAGAGTCAACAGGACAGCTCTTTCTGACCTCCAAGTATACATCTACCTATCGCAGACGTGGCTGGCGGCAAAGGGGAAAGGCTGGATCAACGACCCGGGACGCGAAGAGGGAAAAGAGAAACGGTACCTTCGTCGAGGATGAGCAATTTGCTCTCTCGCACCATCGCGCGCGCTAGCGCCAAGATCTGTCTCTGACCGACGGATAGATTAGATCCTCCGGCCGTGACAGCGGTGTCGAGCGTGAGTTTGGACCCGTTGCTGTTAGTGTCGTCGTGGCTTGACTGTTGCAGCTCGGAAAGGCCCGCGGCTCGAAGGGAGTCGTTCAGGATCGCATCGTCGAATTGATCAAATGGGTCGAGGTTCTGGCGAATCGTCCCGTCGAGTAGTTCAGCCTGTGGGTGATATCAGAAAATCAAACGTAAGTTCGTTTCAGATAAAAAGGTCGAGTCGTACGGATTGAGGGATGACGGTCAAACTTGAACGTAGGGCCTCGAGCTCGATAGACGAGGTGAGGATACCATCATAATACACTTCGCCTTCGGTGGGAAGGCAGCGCAGG
>JBBPOS010000473.1:0-22646 GCA_038091575.1 Leccinum subgranulosum
CCATATTTCTTGCTTCAAACCCAGCTCAGGAAGGTCGCATCAAACATGTTCGTCTCCATGAACACTTCATTCGTGAAGCTATAGAGTTTGGCGACGTGGAACTCTTCTATGTTCCAACGAATGTGCAGTTCGCAGATATCTTTACAAAGAATCTGTCAAAAGTTCCATTCGAAGCTGGTAGGAAAGCTTTGGGCCTTATCCCATTCCCTTCATCGAATCCCTCTACGTGATGCTTACACTTTAGCGAGGAGGAGTGTTGAGAATCATGGATTCATTTCGTTTCCATACCATGATTCCTAGTAGCGTTACTCTAACGTTACTAACTAGTCACCCAGTGTGACTTAGTCGTGACTCATTCTATATGACTCACTTATCACTTATCTCACTTATCTTTACTTACGCTATGCGTATTACTCATCACTTAGATAAGGCTTTAACGCCATTGGATGATAGCAGTATCTTACTGCAGATGACTCATATCTTCGTCATCCTTCCATGACCTTCCATAGAGTTCTATCTCTATTTCCCTTATACAGGAGAATACGTACATAGATACAAACATCTCTGTATTGTATATAAACCTGGAGCTATCGCTCTGGGACAATAACGAGTCTTCTACTCATTCTTCCATCTTGCTCTCACTCTAAGCTACTTGCTCGAGTCCTTACTCTCGCAACTACCTTCAACCTTTGTTCGTTACCTTTGGTCTATACAGTGAGTATCTCCCACTGTTCTCTTAGTTCCCTTGGAAAGGGTACTGCACCCACAATCGAGACTTGCTATCTCGATACTTAAGGACCGTCTTGTCATTTGTAAACCCTAAGCTAGAGCTTGAAGGCAACCTAAATCCTGACGGACTATGGCACCTCGACTCGAACGCGACTATAGAAGGGGACTGTGTAGGATGGAGGGAATCCAACCAGAACAAGACTGGCTTGTTCGGTTGCTGCATTCAAGTATTTATACTACAAGTACATGCGCACAGACCAGCTTAGGGCAGGTCTGAATAAGCTATGCTAACTATATATGGTAAGTGTCTAGCAAGTGTGACGAAGATAAAGGTACAGGTCACGTGATGCTGACTAAGCAGGTCACGTGACTCGAAAAGGTAGGGCTATGTAAAAGGGTCAGGTGATGCTTAGTAAGCAAGTCACGTGACACGAAAAAGAAAGGAAAAATGAAGAGGTAAAAACAGGGTTCGTAACAGAGCTACTTGGAATATCACCCAGTTCTCAGCCCACCTTTGAGTCCCTTCGATCCTCTGCCCTCTTGGGTGTGTCCTTAGTCCTTAGTCCTCGAGTGACGTGACTCTTCGTGAGCTCCTCCTTGATAAGTACACTTAGTCTTCGGGTCTCGCCAAGCGTTATGCTTGCTCGGCCAATCCTTCGTCTTAGCCTTCGCCCTCCAAGTCTACATCCGACCCTATCCGGGCCAGCTGTAACAATTGTGATGCAGCACTGAGATGTGTATCTGTCTGCAAGAGCCTGAGTCACATGAAAGAGAGTCACCAGTTCAGCTCAGCACTGGGGGGTTTCAAAACCTCATGCACTGTGGAACTTACTCTGAGTCTTTAGACCAGGGTTGACCTGTGGGACATGTCTGGAGCAGAATATCCTATGAACTAGAATCATGTTAGCCACCTACTAGTACATGTATGATTGAGCTGATGACATCATGGCCAGTCATGATTCATGAGTATCAGTTTGGTGTCAGCCTTCACAAGAGGCATTGCCAGATGCCACACATAAGAACATGCTACTAGTAACAGGATATAATTACTAGTACAATTTTTTCTAATCTACAAACAGCATAGGACAATAGATTAGAAAATTTTCTACTAGTAATTATATCCTGTGACTAGTAGCATGATGTTCTTATGTGTGGCATGATGCATGATCATGCATCTGGCAATGCCTCTTGTGCTTGCTTACAGGTTATTAGTACTCAGTTAAGACTCAGATAGGGGTTTGTTCAAGGTTGTTAAGCTTTCATTTAACTATTTAACTGGACACAGTGACTGAATGATCATGATCCACTTGATCACTCGGGAAATGCCGACAGTTTATGCCGCTGGTGAGCCAATGGAGGGTGTGGTTCCCATTGAGGCAATGATGACGTATATTTGCATCCGACTGGAACCCTCCTCTGCTCCTAAAGAGTCGGAGCAGTAGAACGCAAGTCTAAGGCGCTTTGCTACTACATTTGTCAGTCACGCGTCGTAGCGACTGTCTTTCGAAAAGAGAAAAAAAAAGCAGATAAACACGATAATAAGGTATGTACAAGCAGGTACACAGGTCACAGCGGGATTCGCGAGCAAAATGAGAAAAAGAAAAAGAACGATCGAGTATGTAGGAAGAAAACGAAAAAAAAGTAGAGACAGAGGGAAAGCAAAAACACGATTTCGTACGTAAATAGCGACGACGACGACGACGACGATGGAATACCCAAAAACAAAAACACCGAGGTCCGACATAAAGTGTGCGAGTGGAGGAACGACCGTGACGAGACGAGACCTAGGACGAAGCACCTTTGACGCGACTCGACACCCGTAACCGATGTTGCCGGTTCTTGAGATGAACCTCGTAATTCGACAACGAATCGCCCGGTCCCGGGTTATAGAGCTGAACCCAATCAACTCAGAAAAACCTCAAACTTCAAACGCACGCCCACGCACCTTGCCAGGACAGTCCAGACACTTTATCCGCCACTCCGGAGCCGCCTTGGGCGACGACTTGCGCAATATTGCCTCGAACCTATCGTCCGGATACTTGGTCTGCAACGATAAGATCGCAGAAGACAACCACCCGGGTATAGACTGTTCACTTGACGTATGAGCCATCAATAACATCCGTGTCAAAAATTGTATGCTGCTCACGTATGCGCCGCCGCCGCCGCCGCTCGCGTGCGAAGCGGGGTCCCCGGGAGAATTCGACATCATACCCGCAGGCACTCGGGGCGAGTCAGGCGTTGACGGACGAGGTGGGCCCATTTGACTAGCCGCGCCGTTCGTTTTCACCGATTGCTGTTGTTGTTGCTGTGCGAGAGGTGCTTCCGACACGCTCGATGCTGTCGATACAGGCGAAACCGGTCGATCGTCCTCGGAAGGAGGTACCGTCGCCGAATTTGGCGGTCGTGTGGGGGGCATCTCGACCCACAACTCTGATTTTTGCCGGCTTGGCGTCTCCGGACCGTCCGCAGCGGCCGAATTGGCACCACGACCTCGTTTCTTGGTGGTCGTCTTGCCCACGTCGTCGGTCCTCAGATTCATATGGTATTGCGGATCCGAGTTATACTGAACCGGGCGCGGGCGTCGATGCCGATGCCAAAACTTGCCTAATCGAGCAGTCAGCTCTGGCAGGCACATAAAGGAACGAGACGCATACCGCAAGTACCACACTGAGACTTGTCCCCCAACGGTCCTTTTCGTCGTCCGATCGCAATGCTTTCCGGACAACCACAGTTAGAGCAGTGCCAAACGCCGTTGATCACATTGGCGTGTTGTCCGTCCGCAAACTCTCTTTCTTTGGCTTCCCTCTCGCTCTCCCGGGCCTTCTTCGCGATCGCCTTGGTATCCAGTGGTGGCGGAGCCGGGGCAACCACGGGCACTTCGTTTTCGAGCAGCGACGACGGCAGCATGGTGGTCGATTCTATGGCTGTCGTCGGCGGTGCAGTCACACTTGCATGCGGACGAAGGATTTCCTTGGGATAGTCGGGCGCCTTGAACAGCCATTTCGATTTCTTCTCCTTGCCCATAGAGGACGGTACCTGTGGAGCCAACTGTTGAGGCGGCAACTGTAGCGGCATGAGCGCCGTTCCGTTCTCTGAAGCGACCATGTTGGCGATCGTCAGCGACGCAGCCGCTGCGGCCGCACGCCTCGAAGTGGGTGCATTCGCGGCAGCGGCGAGGGCGAGGGTCGCAGCATCCAACTCGGGGAAACCGATTGCGGGGGTGCGGTAGGTACGGTTGGGTTCGCGGTCGGGAAGCGCAATACCGCGACGACCGCGTGTGTTCCGTTTGCGTCTCTTGGTGAGTTCCTTTTCTCTCTCCTTTTCGTTTTTCTCGATCTCGCCGTCGCTGAGGTAGTTGAGGATGGGGGTGAAGGACTGGATCTGGTCCATCGCTCTGGCGGCGGCAGCGAGACTGGGCAGGAAAGACATGCGAAGATCGTCGTCTTGGACGGCTGAGCCGTCAGAGGGGTGGCCTACGAGGAAGAGAGACTTTTGGTACACCTGCACTTGCTCCCGTATGCAGTGTGCGATGGCAGTCCTAGAGAGAGGTCAGACGTCGCGCTGGAATCGTTTTAGACGCGCATGCTCACTTGAACTCTCCACCTAAACCGAGCTCCATGGCATACACCTCGGCAAATTGCTCTGGGGACGCATCCTGGTTCTCGAGGTCCCACTCGAATTGATCGTCGAGTTTCATCGATCCCACGATGATGTCGAGCTGACGGGGGGTACAGTCAGCAGCTTTCCAGCGGCATCGGGACGCGAACCCACCTTGATCAATATCCGCAAGTCCTCGTGCACCTTTTTCTCGTCGACCTCGAGCTCGTCCACTGTCCGCGGTCTCTCCTTGCCGTCCGCCTCGTCCCCATCCTCTATTTTGGTGGTAATCTTGCGCTTCTTCCTCCGGTTGGTTGTCACGATACGCGTCGGCATCTCCTTCTTTGCGCGTTTCCGCCACGAGTCCCACCACTTGACTGTATCCTCGTCCAGTGTTCCCCGTCCCATGACCACATCATCGTCTTCTTGTGCATCGTCGTGGTGCTCGGGCGGAGGCTGTTGAGGACGGTGCACGACCTCTGCGTCGGAGTCGTCCTGGTCCTCCTGTCCTTCCGAGCGGGGTATTTCGATTGCAGGTGGTCTCCAGTCTGTGTCTATGCTAGCAATGTGGGCTTTGAAATCACTCAGTTGTTCCTGGATCGACTTTGTGATCACGCTGTGATAGGTTGGTGCGAGTGCGTAATCTTCTACGAGGGTCTGTGCGAACATTTCGGGTGTGATGACGGGATCTGAGAATGGATGAGCGAGGTGGAAAGCAAGAGAGAAAGGGACGAACCGTTTAGGTTCCAGACAAACGTCTCGCGCATCTTGTGATGCTCCACGTCAAACTCGAGTCGGATTGGGACGAGTTGCTCTGGCCTGTCGGCCAATTCGGGGGGTAACTTTCTCGGTCTAGGCAGAGTTTGGTGATCAAGGGCATGTGAAAGAAGGAGATACTGACATGCGAATGCCTTCCCGCCTGGCACCCTTTTTTCTAGAACTCATATTGTCTGTACGTGGGGGACGAGGATAGCGAACGTCGAAACGATCTGGACGTCGGTTTGTGGGTGCAAAGTCCCTGTCCCACCAAGGTAATCTCGCGCCAGGACCTGTTGTGCGTAGTTCCTGGAGCATTCTGGTTTGCTTTGCGCGATATACGGTTTCATATGCCGAGTCGCGTGCCATGACGCCTTTGAGGGACTGTGCTTCCGAGGGGGAGAGTTTTTGGACAGCGTCCTCGATCTCGTCGTCAGTAGAAGATTTCTTGTCTTGGTCAGAGGTGGCATCGGTAGAGTCGGATGGCTTTGGGACGTAGGGGATGTAGGAGATCTTGGTGACTGCGGGGTTGAGAGAGGCGATGTGAGGGGGAAGTTTTTGACCGGGTGTCGTTCCCGGGATGGGTGGTACGGGTGTGCGTGCGGGACCAGGTACCTCACCGATTTTTGGCATGGGGCGCTGTGGTTGACGTGGAGCGGGAGATGGCTGTTGCGGTGGTTGTGATGTCTGGCGTTGTTGGCTGTCGAATGTGTCTGAGCGGGGGAGGACGGGAGGGCCCATGACGGGGGAATGTTTGGGTGAAGAGCGTCGGTCGTGCGGGCGGTCAGGTGTTCCGGGTGGGCGGTCCGGTTGTCGCGAAAAGGGTGGACGGTATTGCATTCGCATTGGGTTGTTGTTGAACTGCTGCTGTTGTAATAGCTGAGCGGGAGTGAGCGTGAGCGGTGGTGGTGCTTGCTGGGGATGTGACATGAGCTGTGTCGGCGAGACTGTCGGGTATCTTTGATGAGGGTTGTACATGAACTGTCCCTGCTGCGACGAGGACGAAAAATTCATTGCTCGTCGTTGTCGTCGTCGTCGGTGTCGTCGTCGTTCGCTAGGTCACATCATAACGTGACAAACAGTCACACTACCCCTCCTCAATGGGCAACGCACACGCTAGACCACCCGTATCACGAGCGACCGACGCGTTCGTCGCCGAGCTCGGTCCAGACATCGCATACGAGAAGAGGTCAGTACTTTACCCGCTCATTCACCCGCTCAACACCCCCATCAGCATCGGACAGGCCCGCTTCCTCAAGTCCGTAAAGTGTCGACACCCGACCGGTCCGCTCCTCGTCAAGGTATTCATCAAGCACGACCCTGCACTCTCCCTCAGGGAATATCACCGCCAGCACAAGCGTACTTTTTTTCCCCCGTCTGCCCCACATTTCCCTGACTACCCCCCGCAGTCACCAGGGACACTCTACAGGACATCCCAAACGTGTATGGCTACCAGGCCTTTGTAGAGACTGACAGGGCTGCCTATCTCGTACGCCAGTGGCTCGCAACGAGTCTCTACGACCGCATCAGGTCCGTCTGTTGTCTCTGTCTCTGCACTCGTCCTAATCGTTTGTAGTACCCGTCCCTTTCTCTCCCTCGTCGAGAAGAAATGGATCGTATACCAGCTACTCGCAGCACTCGCCCTCGCACACCTCCAGCATACTCCCCATGGCGACATCAAGTCCACCAACGTCCTCGTCACGTCCACAAACTGGATATACATCACCGACTTTGCTCCCTTCAAACCCACCCGTCTCCCTCTCGACGACCCTTCCGACTTTTCCTTCTTCTACGACACAACAGGAAGGCGCACCTGCTATCTCGCACCAGAGCGTTTCTACGCCGCAGATCAGCCCATCGACGACTCTCACCATCCCGTCACTCAGGCAATGGACGTGTTCAGCGCTGGCTGTGTCATCGCTGAAATATTCCTCGAGGGCGCTCCCCTCTTCTCTCTCAGCCAGCTCTTCAAGTATCGCCAGGGCGAGTACGCCGTCGACGCTCAGCTCGCCGCAATCGAGGACAACGGCATCCGTGTACGTCCGCTCTCTCCCTCTACTCAACACACCCTCACAGAGCACCCAAGACCATGGTTCAGCAAATGATTTCCCTCGACCCCGCTTCTCGCCCCACCTTTGACGTAGCCCTCGCGACTGCAAGAGGTCACGTCTTGCCCCAATCCTTTTATGCTTTCCTCCATGAATACGCCGCATCCATCAACGAACCCACTCAGCCCGTTCCCTCCTCTATCAAGAACAAGCGCTCCGCTACCAACCCCGCAGTCACAGGCGAGGCCCTCCCAAGCGATAGCGACCACCGCATAGACAGAATATGGGACGACTTTGCATCCGTCGAACCCTACCTCCTTCCACAACAAGTTTCCGACACCGATGTCAGGATTGACTATCACACAGCCTCTGTCAACCTACACCAGGTATACTCCCTCCCCTTCCTTTGTACCGACACTGACGAACACTCCAGGACGTATTCCCCGTCGCACTCCAAATCCCGTCCTATGCGCCCTCACACAGGCCCACCCCTGCCGAAGACGGACCTGCCCTCATCCTCCTCTCCCTTGTGCTAGCAAACATCCGAAACTGCTCCCTCCCTTCGTCTCGCATTCGCGCACTCGATATCCTCCTCGCACTCTGTGCCCACCTCACTGACGAGTCCAAGTTGGATCGTGCCGTCCCATATGTCGTGGAGCTCTTGCGCGACCCAGTCGCCCTCGTGCGCGCAGCCGCCGTCAGAACCCTCATGCAAATCGTTGGTCCTACTCTGCCCTTTGACTCCCGCTTGCTTACTTTTGTGCAGTTGATAAAGGTGACGGTCATCACACCCTCGAACGTTTCCATTTTCCCCGAATACATCATCCCAAACGTCCGATATCTCGTCCAAGATGCCGACGTCTTTGTACGTGCAATATATGCGCAGTGCATGGCTCCCCTCGCCGACACCGCACTACGGTATCTCGAGATGGGACAGGCACTCAAAGCCCACGGCGTCGCTCCCGGCACGAACAATGACAAACAGGAATACGATCAAGTCCACTTTGAGGTATGTCGCGCTCTCTCCACATGCTTTTCTTGCTCACTCCTCCCAGGTATCCTACGACGCGTCCCTGTACGACTTGCACCTCTCCATCCAAGAACAACTCGCCGCACTCCTCATGGACCCCTCCCCCGTCGTCAAACGTGCCGTGCTGCACAACATCAGCGCGCTCTGCATTTTTTTGGGTCGGCAAAAGACCAACGACGTCATTCTCAGCCACATGATCACCTATCTGAACGACAGAGACTGGTTGCTCCGACATGCATTCTTTGAGAGCATCGTCGACGTCGCCGCCTGTGCGGGAGGACGCAGTTTGGAAGAATACATCTTGCCATTGATGATACAGGCACTCTCCGGCGAGTCTGCCCATCCATATCACCAAGTCGTGACGTGCTGACCGAACCAGATGTCGAGGAGAGCGTCGTCGCACGAGTCTTGTCCGCCCTCACCAGTCTATGTGAACTCGGACTTTTTCAAAAGATGCGCATATGGGAGCTCATGAGTGCGACGCTCTGTTTCTTTTACCACCCCAACGCTTGGATACGGCAAGGTACGTTGTGTCCATTCCAGTTTCGTCTTACGTGTTGACGAACACGAACAGGCGCGGCTGCCTTCATCGCCTCGGCCGCGAAGCATCTCCAGTCGAGCGACGTGTGGTGTATACTATATCCCTCCCTGCGCCATTTGTTGCGTTCTGACCTAAGAGAGATCGACGAGCAGAGCCTGCTGACAGCCATGAAGCCACCGGTACGTGCCATGAGTCTGGCGGGTCGACGAGCTTGACATCGTCCTGTAGTTACCCCGTCCCGTCTTTGACGGCGTGATTCAGTGGGCCATGAAAGCGGATCGGACGATGTTTTGGAAAAGCCAACGAAGGCCCGTAACCAAGATCGAGTCGCCGCGAGAAAGCATCGTTGCTATGCGCAAGACGGGAAACACCCCCAAACAGAACAGAACAGAGGAGTGAGTGTTTTCCTTGATCTCCATTGGACCGCTTTTCATCCCAAGCAGGGACGACGCACAATGGTCGAAATTGCAGAATCTGGGCATGATTCCAGCTGACGAAGCAAAGATCGTCGCGATGCGCGATTACGTTCTCAAACTTGCCAATAACGCATCGAGGTGAGTTGCCAGACAGCCCTATTTTTGGCCATCGATGTTCATTCGAACTAGCTTTGCTTCTCGCTTGCGATTGGAGCCCGACTATGACAAGATCGTCCGCACGACGGGGGACGTCGAACTCCAGAAACTCTCCGTCGTTCCTCAGACCGTCTTTCTCAAGACGCGTTCGAGCACCGAGCTCTCCCGTTCCTCTCGCCGCTCGAGCGACATGCTCGTTCGCCTCGGCACACCGCGGATGAGTCGAGCTGCCAGCGTCGATCCGACTCCCGCGTTCGACGAGTTGCGGCGACGACTCGGTACTGTGAACCAATCTGGATCGTCTCTCAATCTCGCTGTCGCAGCCCGCGAACGCGCGGGTCAGGTTGCGGCGCAATCGCAATCGCAATCGCAATCGCAATCGCCTTTGCTTGCGGGGAATGCCACGTCGGGGCTTGCTCCGATGAACCTGCCGGCCGCCCACGATCGGCCGAGCAGTCCTACCGAGTCGGTCGTGTCGACGACGAATTCGTTGGCGCTGCGTGTGCCACACAGACTCCAGGTCGGGAGCACGGACGGACAAAAGGCAGCGCCTGCTGTCGGGTCATCGATCACGAACGCTGTCGGGGTTCTCGAGGCGCCGTCGCGCATGCGTTCAGAAGGCTCTCCAGAGCGTTCGGGGAGATCATCGCCGACTTCGTCCGCCCCTCCCACTCGACAGACCTTTCGGCCGCGTGTCGCATCTCTACAGCCCATCTCTGCCTACGGTACGAGCCACTTTTTTTTAAAAATCGATTGGATTACTTGAGCATTTCACAGACGGCCAAGAAGTGGGTATCAACAATCTACTCGAGAACCTCTATCTGGAAAACAACCGCGAGCTACAGCACGACTTTGGCCCTCGGGTACACGACGGACCAATTCGTCGGCGGAACACTACCCGGCAGAGTTTCCTCCCGCGGGACAATGGTCATCGACGGATCGAAGCTACACTCGTGGCGCATCTCCACTCGCACACGGATTGCATCACCGGGCTGGCCGTCGCGCCGGATCACACGTTCTTCGTGTCTGCGTCGGACGACGGGAGCGTCAAGGTATGGGACACGACGCGGTTGGAAAGGAGCGTGACGAGCAAGCCGCGACATACGTACACGCAGCATCACGCGCGCGTCAAGAGCCTGTGTATCATCGAAGGCGTGCACTGTTTTGCGAGCGCAGCAGAGGACGGGAGCGTGCACGTTGTGAGGGTACACGTGAACCCGTCGGGTCCGTTGCCCAAGTACGGTAAGCTGTCGGTCGTGCGGGAACACAGGGTCGAGTCGCCTGGAGAATTCGTCACTTGTATGTCTCATTTCAATGCCGGTGCGTCGCTTTTTTCTTCTTCTGTTCGATGTTGGGCGTGTTGACTGACTAGTGTCAGACGGAGCGTCGAACTTGGTGTACGCGACCACGCATTCGGTCATTGTCACGCTGGATCTGCGGACGATGCGCGTGTTGCAACGGTTGGAGAACCCTCGCCACTTTGGATCGATCACCTGTATGTGTATGGATCGGAAACGGACGTGGATCCTCGTGGGTACGTCGTCGGGGGTGCTGTCACTCTGGGACAAGCGATTCGGGCTGCTTCTCAAGAGTTGGCAAGTGGGTCGGTCTGGTGCTGGTCGAACGGCGCGGGTCCACCAGTGTGCCGTGCACCCGGCCAAAGGCAAAGGGCGATGGGTGATGGTCGCTGTGGAGACGTGGAAGGGCAGCCCAGAACTGACGCCGACGACGTTAATCGAGGTGTGGGACATTGAGAAGACGGTGTTGGTGGAGAGTTTCGTGACGCGGACGGCGACATCGTCGTCTGAGGCTATGCCAGAGCCGGAGGAGCAGACGGGCGTGGATGCGGAGGCGAGTCCGGCCTCTGCGATCGCTGCGCTGGTGAACTCGCGTTACCCGGGAGGCTCAGCGTATGCGAGCGGTGGTGGGTATTCGCGGCGGGACCGGGTATCGTCGCAGAGCATGCAGCGGGACGAGACGCTATCTGCACCGTCGCCCGACGTGCGTGCGATGCTGGTCGGGTTGGATTTTGGGGGCCACTCTGGTGGGGTGCATCGGTCTGAGATTGTGGATCTGTCTGCGGACGTGCCGAGTTCGAGTCGGAATCGAGGGTTTGTGGTGAGTGGGTCCGAGGATCGGCGGGTGCGGTTGTGGGATGTGAGCAAGGTGGAGAGGACGTCGGTGTTGGTGAGCGGGGAGCACGAGCATGAGCGGCCGAGTTATAGGTGCGTTTGTGTTTATGGGGCGTGCGTCTGTGTGCTGACTCTGGTCAAAGCACGGTTCGGTCGTCCAATGGTGCAGTGACGAGCTACGTGGAGACGTGGGTGCAGCCTTCGAGCGCTGCGAGCCAGAGCAACCGTGCTCCGCAGCGAATGTCGATGATCACGCATCACCAGCAGAATTTGCTCAAGTCGCATCAGGACGTGATCACTGCGCTTGCGTGTATCGACGCGCCGTTTCGAGGGGGAATCGTGAGCGGGGATCGGGCGGGCGTGCTCAAAGTGTGGAGGGTCGGGACTGGCGAATGAATGATATTACGTAATGTCATTGATAGGTCCAAAAGTAGAACTTGGAATTTGACAAGTCGAGTCAGATGATTCGAGTGCAAAGGTCCATCATTCGTCTCCTACGCCGTCATCCGATCCATCGTACGTCCCTTTTACAACGACAACAACACCATCACGCGCGCATCATGTCGTCTGCCGACGTCGCATCGTCCTCTGCTGCAATCCCGAATGGCGATGGGGGAAAGAAGCAGCAAGTGAAGGAGAAGAAGAAGGAAAAGGTTCAGAGCGCTGTATCGCAATACCCACTCGAGGTGCGTTTGCTCATGACGCGCGATGCTGATGATGATGATGAACGATAACTGATCGATTCGCGCGCAGCTCCAACCACCGCCCGAGTACATCGATCATCGGATTCGAATGTTTGACAGGCTGCGCGCCGAGTACGACGAGTTCGTCAAGGGTATGTCTTTTCGTTGCGTGAGTATGACTGACCGACCGACCGACGTTATTTTCGCAAACGCAGTGCAGCCGAGGGAACCGATCACCGTCACTATGCCAGACGGCTCTGAACGCAAGGGCACGAGTTGGGAGACGAATCCGATGGACGTTGCCAAGGAGGTGTCCAAGAGTCTCTCGGAGCGGGTCGTGATCGCCAAGGTGAGCGTGTTGCGAGCGTTCTCGCCCCCTTTTTTTAATAACAGCATGGGCAGGTGGACGACGTCCTCTGGGATCTCGAACGACCGCTCGAAGGGTCGTGCAAGCTAGAGTTGTTGACCTTTGACGACGAGGAAGGTGAGTGCGCGTTTTCTTTTGTTGTTTGGCGGGGACTAACGCCGGATAGGTAAACGCGTCTTTTGGCATTCGTCGGCACACGTATTGGGGGAGGCTGCGGAGAGGCATTATGGATGCCACCTGTGCATCGGGCCGCCGACGGACGACGGTTTCTTTTACGAGATGGCAATCAACGAAAGGTACGTCGTCGTGCGTGAACTCTTGTCGTCGAGTTGAGTTGTGGTCGTCAGAGTCGTTACGAACGCAGACTACCCTGCACTAGAAAAGGTCGCTGAGAGTGCCATCAAGGACAAGCAAAAGTTTGAGCGGCTGCTCGTCTCCAAGGAAAACTTGCTAGAGATGTTTTCCGTACGTCGAACCAACACCGCCAATGAACGCTGATCGATCCGGACGCAAACAGTACAACGTGTACAAGAAATACCTCATCGAGACCAAGATTCCCGATGGTTCCTCCACCACCGTATACCGTTGCGGGCCAATGGTCGATTTGTGTGTTGGGCCTCACGTTCCGCATACCGGCAAGATCAAGGCGTTCATGGTCACCAAGGTCGGTCGAGGCTACCATTTGACGGTTTGGTGGAGACAGATCTCTCACTCTCTTTTGTAGAACTCTGCATCCTACTTCTTGGGGGACGCAAAGAACGATTCGTTGCAACGCGTCTACGGGATCTCCTTCCCAGACAAGAAGCAATTATCGGAATACAAGGTATTTTTGGCAGAGGCTGCAAAACGCGATCACCGTAAAATTGGCAGGGTAAAAGTCCCGATTGCAAAACTTGAAGCGGATAATGTTGACCCCGCATTCCAGGAACAAGAGCTGTTCTTTTTCAATGACCTCAGTCCGGGGAGTTGCTTCTTTCTACCCCATGGCACCCGGATCTACAACACGCTGCTCGAGATGATGAGGGTACGCACCAAATGATTTCCACACCGGTTACGATCTGAGAGCCCGATGTAGTCAGAGTATGGCAAACGCGGTTACCAAGAAGGTGAGCGCAACTCCATGGTTTCTCCGCAGCTGAGGAGTCTGACATCATAACGAGTCATCTCGCCCAACATGTACAACTCGAAGCTGTGGGAGACGTCGGGTCATTGGCAAAACTACAAAGAAGACATGTTCACGCTCAACATCGAAAAGGAGGCGTGGGCACTGAAGCCAATGAACTGTCCCGGTCACTGCCTCATCTTTGACGCTCGAGACCGGAGCTACAAAGAGTTGCCGATCCGAATGGCAGAATTCGGGATTGTGCATAGGAACGAGGCGTCTGGTGCGCTTACCGGTTTGACCCGCGTTCGGCGCTTCATGCAGGACGATACGCATGTATTTTGTATGCCGTCACAGGTCAGGGGTCGCATTACAATTTGTCCGATTGACGCACGCGCAGCATCTCCAGCTAACGTCGTCGGTTGCAGATTACCTCCGAGATCGAGGCGTTGTTTGATTTCATGCAACATGTGTATGGCTTGTTCAACTTCGAGTTTCGAATGGAACTATCGACACGTCCGGAGAACTACCTAGGCACTGTTGAGACCTGGGACATTGCTGAAACTGTCAGTCACACAACCGTTGTAGGACGAAAATCACGTGCTGACTACGGGCCGCATCTGTATAGCAACTCAAAGACGCCCTCGAAAAGCAATACCCTGGAAAATGGTCAATCAATCCAGGGGACGGCGCATTCTATGGCCCGAAGATCGATATTTACATCAAAGACGCGCTGCGCAGATCCTTCCAGTGTGCGACCATCCAGCTCGATTTCCAACTCCCGGAGCGGTTCAACCTCAAGTACCGCTCCGCGGACGAGACGGTCAATCCTGACAAGCCCCCTTCGCGTCCGGTGATGATTCACCGTGCTATCCTGGGAAGTCTCGAACGCTTCATCGCCATCATCACGGAGCATTTTGGTGGGAAATGGTATCGTGTTCATATTGCTGCGCGTCTTGCAAATGCTGGGAACTGAGACGTTTGGGAATGCACAGGCCTTTCTGGCTGTCCCCTCGCCAGGTGCTCGTCATTCCGGTCGCTGTGCCCTATGTGAGTCAAGTATCCATTCATGTCGACCTGCCTTGCTGAACTCGTAAATAGAAAGAGTACGCGCAAGAGATTGCCGATAAGCTAGCCGCACAGGGCCTGTTCGCGGACGTCGACAACGGTGCAGATACCCTTCCTAAAAAGATTCGCAATGGAGAACTTGCGCAATACAATTTTCTTTTGGGTATGTTACCACATGTCGCGGACTTTTTCCGGTTTCTGACAGTCCCTTTCTGCAGTCGTGGGTCAAGAAGAGCTCGACAACCGGTCGGTCAATGTCCGAAATCGGGATGACCAAGGCACGAAGTCAAAGGGAGAGATGGTGGCGTTGGGCGAGGTCGTTTCCAAGCTGGTCGCACTGAAGCAGTCAAGGCGCATCGAAAACAAGCTCAATTGAGATTTAGAAGTTTGGTATAGGTACGATCGTAAGGCAATAGACGATGGTTAGAAGATGAGCGGCTTGGAGGTTGTGTCAGGAACGACTGTCTTCCTTCCTACTAAGGGTCTACCTACGGGAGACTAGGTTGTGTCGTGCCTCTTGAACCGTATAGAAGCTTTCAAAGACTCTGCTCATAGTTGTGTTTTCCACAAAGTCCCAAACGGAAAAGTAGGCCGACATCGATTACCAACGTCTCGCCTTGCCTTGAAAGCCTCATTTTGCTGATCATCGTCGACCATTCTCGATGAATGTACTATTTTTATAATCACCACCGGACTAGTGGAGCCTGCCAGCCAAGAAGTTCCAGGTGCGCTAAATTGTGTTCTCAAGGCCCGCCGCCCAGGCTGCACGACCGGTCACCAGATAATTCATTTTACTGCGGACAATGTTGGCCAAGCCATTGCGAACACTGAACACCTCGCCGATCAGAAATCAGAAAAGAAGAGATATTCTTGATCGACGGAGATAAATATTTTTATACCAGTGCAGTACCTTGGCGTCCCTGAGGCCTGACGCTCGATCGATATTGATCCGCACAGGGACGTCGGACGAGCCTGAGGCAGTGAAAGTTTGATCCGACATTGAGGGCGAGCTCGAGAGCTGCGATGAGTTGGTAATTGCACTAGTCCGTCAATGGCCGAAGTTCAACGGACTCGGAGGCGATCCCCAGCGGACTCTGATGGATGTCATTTATGATGACGGTCCAGGGCGTTACATTAGTAGTAGTCAATTAGAACAGAGGCTGTATTAGGAATTTTAAGGGATAAGAAACATGCGGGCCGAGTTACTTGCGAAGACTGCGGAACGCGTCAACTAAAAAGCGCCGTTGACAGCACGAGTCGTACGGTGACGATGGCAGTGCACGACCCTCGCCGGTTAGTCACAGGCCCGCCGGGATATCACTCAGCGCCACAACCCGGAGAACAAGGTGACCGTCGATCTCCACGCCTTCGGTCGGCAGCCTCGAACACTTCATCGCCACCCACTTGACTTAATATTAGCAAGCACGCTCTTGGCAGACCTGCGACTGTCGGAATGCCTAGTGAAAATGCTGCGCGTCTTGGCGAAATCGAAAGGATGCACAGGTCTGTTATCTAGCTCCAAGTACCAATGCTGGTCGGACCGGCTACCGTGGGGCCCTATGTGAATCAAGGGTTCCTTTGTGGGGCGCTCGAGCGTATTCCACAGGAAGAGCTTGCGGAAGAGATCGCCGATCGATAAACCAAGTTAGTAACGCCGTGGCCGTTTTGCGGGTACTTGCTTTCCTACTACGTTCAATGCCCGGGATTTTACGGATCTTATTGGCAGCAGTTTGCTTTCTCCCCATGTCAAATTGTGAGTCTATCGGCCGTCAACCCTTCTTGGCTTGATAGTCGACTCGTGTCGGACGGGTCAGAGCACCAAATGGTGATTGTTGACGTCATTCAAAATAAGCTCGTTTGGGATGTAGTTTAGGCACCGTCATACAAAGGCGAATATCAATCGTAGGCTCGTGATAAAATGGCGCTGACCAACTTGTGGACCGAACGTCGGACCACTGATATGTCGGCACTTGTGGCAGTACTAGTCGATTCCGATTTTGCTGTCTTACCAGGCACCGGTAACGAAAAACACGACGCCACCATGCCAAGACTTCGCGAAAAAGAGAAAAGAGAAAGAAAAGAAAGAAAAGGGCGGGACCGGATTTCTTTTCATGCGGTGATGCCACCCATAAACTGGTTGCGCTGTCATCGGACATGTTAGTACGATCCAAGGATCCAAGCCAAGGCCAAAAATACACGCACCAAGGCTTGAATGGCGTCTCGTTCGGTCGGAGGGAGTCCATTGATTTGATCTGGCGTCAGACTCAGTACCTGGAGCAACATTTGCTGGAAAGTACAAGGATCGAAATTAAGATAAGGTCATTGAGGAGAGTTACGGATCCAACTCACGCGTTGCGCAGGGTCTATGTTGAGATCGGGTACCGAACTGGGGGGCGCCTGAGAAGGCAGAGCAGGTTGCGGAGGTGGGGGTGGTCGATAGTAGGCGTGTTGCGGTGGCATATGTTGGGGCTGTTGGTACATGCTCGGTCCAGACGGTGGTGGGACCGATAGCTGCGGCGCCAGCACTGGTGGTGTCGGGTGCACAGGCGGAGGCTGTTGATACGTCGGCATTTGAGGCGGGGGCGGCTGCAGTGGTCCCGACGTTGGATTACTACCAACGGTTGCTTGCAACATACGCTACGGACGATGGTTGAAAAACGGGGCCTTTCATTGAACGGATCGGCAATCGTACGCCGATAGTGTGTACATACCTGGAGAACCGACTGATCTACGATCTTGTTTAATAGCAGCGCTTGGAAGAGCGCATAGGCATACTGCGGATGTGCGATCAACAGCGCTCGCGCTTGCTCAGGGTGCGTGATCACAAATGCCTAAAGAGAAAAGAGGACATCCAGCGTGGCCGTGGTGTCATTCGCAAAGCTGTTCGGACACGTTTCTGGGAACCGCTGCACACCTTCATTTGTGCCAGCACTTCCACTAACTGGACCGGATTCATCGTGGCGAGTGTCTGACTGATGGAATCTAACGAAGTAGACCCAGGGGGTATAGGAACACCGGAGGGTAGGGCTGCGAGAAAGGCGGCGGGGTCTTGAGACTTTGGGTCTCTGGGATGGTCAAAATGGTCTCTGTCACGGTCGCGGTCTTTGTCTCGACGATCACGCCAATGCCCTCTCGGGTCACTACCGTCTAGTAATTCTCCTCGCACTGTAGTCTTGCCTTCGAGAAAAGGGTCCGAGTCTGCCAAATCAATTCGCAAAGGGCGGCCGCCAACGTCGACGTTGTTCAGATTTCGCACAGCAGAAAGAGCAGTTTCATGATCTTGGGGGCGAGGGACACAAACGAGAAAAGCACACGAGTAGAAACGGTTTGGAGTGGAGTGGGTGGTTTGGCGGGACATGCATGGGTCGAGGGTCGGAATGAGTCAGACAAGAGTTAAAATCTTGGAGACAGAAGATGGATTGGATGTACCAGCAAATTCACAAAATCCGTAACCTCTAGGTTTTCCGGTTTCTCTGTCGAAAACAAGCCTAGAGGGGGAGTCAGAATTAGAATAAGAGGAGAATTCGAGTCACACCTGAAGCCGACGACATGGCCGACAGATTTGAAGACATCAATCAATTGCTCCTGTGGGGCAGTTAGGACACGAGTGACAACTGAAAGGATATAAAACACGTTCCTCGCCCATGTTGTAGGGCACATTTCCCACTATACGACATGAAGGTGAGACTAACAAACGAAAAGGACGAGTGCGAGCGACATACCAAAGACGACTTTGCTCATTGCGATGTTGTTTGGAAGACAAGAAAAACTAACTTTTCAAGATTGATAGGTCACGTGATGTATTACTAAACAATAATAATAATAATCGGCCGACCCCCGAGACGTCTTCCTCACGGACCTCGCCGGCCAAATTTCGAGTAATTTCTTTACCACTCTCGTACAATCCCGCTTTGCTTCCTAAGCTTTCCTCCCTTCATGACAGCGAGTCCCCTGCGGGTACACCGGGATGACTGTGGACCTGTGTCATCCTCTTCCAGTGAGACCTCAGGCCTCAAATTGCTGTGGAACCCGGCTGTGACTCGAGCGGGTCAAGATCTGACTTGTCCGTCGCAGTTGCACAGCCCTGAAATTTTTGAAAGTTCGGCAACCCGGCGGTACTTACTTGACGGCTCGCTCCAAATTTTTGATTGCGTAATCTCCATGGGCCATATATATGCCGCTTTGAATCGGCTTAAATCGAACAAACCATCTAATACCCTCCTCTCTGAAAGCTTCTCATGACTGTCGCAGCCACCCCATTAATCACTTGCAAACCGTCCAAACTGTCTTCCCACACCAGTCAAGAAGATCGCTTTCGAGCCTTGGACCGAGCCTTGGCCCGAAGATACATCTTTCACATTTTGCGGGAGCAGAATATCGCGTTGGAAAGGAGGGTACGCCAAGGTAGTCTCGTCTATAGGCCCAGGTGTGTACGCTAATCCAACCTCCCGTTTGGCCAGCTGGCTGACCATTCCACAGGCTTGAAATATGTGATGATCCATCATCTTCTCGCATAACTGCTACGCTTGAGCTTCCTGGCGTCAAGTCAGAGGAAGTCAGAGTACATCTTGACCAAAATGATACCCTTCTCATCTCCGGCGACCGACGACCAAGGATATCCTCGGACCACGGAAGCGATATACAGTATCCCACAAAGGAAATTAAGTACGGCCGCTTCGAGCGTGTACTCCGCGTTCCGAAAGGTACCATGGTGAGCCTGCTTCTAGCTCGTCCTCGGTCGTCGTGCCTTATCACTTACCACGTCCTGCACAGATGAGTACCATATCGGCGGCCATGAATGATGGTCTTCTGGTCGTTTCATGGCCTAAGATACCTCCCGGAGCTACAGCATCTATCAATGACTCCACTACTGCTCCCACGCAGTCTTAATTTTATGATCTTCGGCTAGCTGTTATTCTACTGTAAGCTATGTTATTTGGTACCATACGAATTCTTTGTTACGCACTGGATAGGACTTTCTTCTCTACTTGGTCATTGGTGTATTTTTGTTACTTCCTGTTTGAGTCCCACTTGCTGTAATCTTACCGTTCTTGTTTGGGAGATCGTGATTGTGATGGTTTGACAAATTGGAGTAGCTCGGGCTGTTGTACTAGTAAATAGGAGGTTGGAAACATAACTCGCGTTCAGCAGTGAGTTCCATTCCTAGTGATATACCTGAGTGACACCTCCTGCTGACCGTCGTTGTACTGAGTTTCAAGCGGCTTCAGTACTAATACCGCACGGACGTTGTCCAGTGTCACAGTGAGTCACAAGTTTGGAATGACTTCTCTGATACTATTGTTCGGAATTCCGGCCTCTAGATCGCAGCACTGGTGCCGCAACGTGATTCGTTTATACGTAGAATCCACGATGACGCACTCGTTCGGCATCACTGCATTAATGGTGAATGTTTTTCGGCTCCGTCGAATCTACATAGGAGGAACTGCAGGAGGTGAGTCACACGGCTCAGCCTTATCATAAAGTACGGCGAGTGCCACTGGCCGTCTGCTGAGTCCCGCTAAGCGGCGGGCGGAGATCACCCACCCTGTGTTAAACTTTTCTTAAATCAGACATTCTTCCTGTTCCCCGCCGCACGTGCCACCTACCACAACGCTTCCACTTCGGGGTGTTGTACAGGTACAGGTACAGTAGGTCTGAGGGCTCAGGGCCTATCGGACAACCGCTGCCTCGTTCTGCCAGTGGCGCGATGCGATTGCCTCGAGTCAAATATAAGTTAAGGTCCGTGTGGTGACCGTACCGCCGTCACGCCACCGTTCACTTGTTGCAATTGGCCAGCTGCAACCGTTGACCGGTGAGTCATTTTCCGCTTAGGGGACACAATGGGCCAGGGCCAGGATTCTGGCAGGAAATTTGATATCAAATAAATGACAGCACTTCAGAAGGGATGATTAGCGCACAGGAGCCCTTCAAATAACTTGCCGGCGATGAGCAGGATAATATTACACGGGTTAACTGCCGTGCGGGGTTTTCAGCAAACAGGACAAGGCTCGCAGCAGTGACTCGGATTGCATGGCCCATTTGTCAGTGGTATGTCAGCATGGAATCCAAGGCTCTCATGCTCTTGCCAGGGCGACTCACAGAGTTCCCTTGGGTATATCCTGTGTTTACAATCGGCGCGCCGATACTTTGATAACACCGTTGCATGGCTATCAAACCAATGCCACGGCCTGCCATCTGTGTGGAAAATAAGTGGCTGCCAGTGATGGCGCAAGAATTGCGACAGCATTATCATCAAGTACGCGCTCATATGGTTCAATACTGCCGCACCTCGGCGTAAGAGATCCCAAAGACGCTCTGTGTCATTGGCGCCGTGGAACCATTATGCAGTGAAGTTAGACAGGGGAGCCACCTAGTATACCTTGGCCCGGGGCCCGGGCCGTTGTTCACAGCAAGTAGTTTGAGGCGCCAATTTACCGGGCCGGGTCAACTCACTCTGGCGCTTACAGTTGGCTCTGTCCAGTATTATGGAACTCGTCGTTCCAGAGTTCTGATGCTCCGAGTTTCAGGGAGAATCCAGGGGGTTCCACGCCATCATGAAAGTTCTCGAGACCCAGGCAAAAGCGCAGGGCTCGATGTCACTCTGCCAAAGACGTTGGTGCTGTAACTAACTATCAAATGTAGTTCCTTGGTTGCTATAGACGTACGACCCCTCGCAACCAGAACCAGCTTGTCCCCTCCGACGTAGAATACTTGATAACCAGATCTTAGAAGTACACCCCAAGCGGTACAGACAGAACTGCTGTATGTAAACGTGCAGCGCTTCGCGAGCCCGCAGTAAACGGAAGCTCTCCACCTGCTTGATTGTGACGAGAATCGATCAATATTTTATTTCCTTAGGCCAATAATCGGTACAGAAACACGATGGCGCGTAAAGGGGCATGAAAGTGACCTTCAGTACCGTCGCACGTTGTGGACGTCCAGATTCCAACCGTCACTTCGTACGTTGGAGAACGGCTGATGTGAGTCCCCAACAACTAAACCAGTTGTTCCAAGGTTCGTCATTGATGGTATATCAGAGTAAACATGTCGTTCGTCATGTTCAGCGATTTTAGCCAGCGGTGGGTGTATAACGGTGACCGGAAGGACTTGCATGTACTTGCTGGAGTATGCGGAAGATGCTGCCGGGCGAGGTATGCTCGACATTGGATACCGGGTAGGATCATTTGACGTATCCATGAATGTTCCGTGACTATTTCTTGCTTCCCGGTGATCTCGTGAATCGCGTGGTTTACCAGATTCGCCGTGGGGAGGTTCACGTCGAGCCGACATTGCTTCCTGACGCAAGCGTAACAGAATGGGCTAAAAGAGTCGATGAGTCATTGCGGAATAATATCTAGGGGGTTGGAGATACACACCAAGGCCATTCTTGCTCGAACGCTCGTTTCCACTGCTTGCTGGAAGAGTGCGCATGCGAGATCGAGTTGTCTGAATGGTTCTGGTTCCAGATCAACCGACAACTGCTTCATAGCAACAGTAGCAACGATAATCTTTCACGAACGCGGATCAGATGACGGATAGACTATAATAAAACCCTGCGAACCGTAGATAGGAATGCGAACGTCCAAAAGCGCCAAATGCGAGAGCACAACGTTGGCTGACGTGCAAACTGCTCCCGACTCGTCCTGAGGATCTCGGTTGCACTTTGATAAGCACTGAGGAAGGATTGACGATGTGGACTTCTCAAAGGATCCCAGGGAAATTCATTCACAGCTTGAGCAAAGAAACTGCGATGCAGGAACAGCAATGCTATTTCGAAATTGTTGGTTGCCTCCAATGATCACGGAAAATACTGAGTCGACTCACTCATCTCTCGCAGTTGACTCCTTATATAAGCCTGCATTTGCTCTGGCATCTGCTTGTCACTCAATACTTGCGGCACGGAAAATTCGCGAATCTTGCAATCCAGCGCAAGGATGCTATCATAACTGGGAGGGCAGACACTCTGGGTAGCCTCCATCACTGGGACCACACATTCCAAGGTAAATTTAAAACTCCACGTT
>JBBPOS010000474.1:0-22639 GCA_038091575.1 Leccinum subgranulosum
AATAGAGCCGTTCTGGTTTCGGAGTGTCCAACTCAGATCAGAAAGATTGAAGATATGGGCGCGAGCCAACAATGAGAGGCAGGACAACCCGAAGAGGGTTTTTCCTGGGAGGCGCATGGTGGGGAGTCAACTTGCCTAGCACATCCGTCGAGCAGGGTTTTATTCGGGACATCATTCGCTTCCGAACAACCCGGGCTCGTTGTTTGCCTATTATTCCCACACGGAACTGTATGTTACGAGGTACTGATCGCACTCTAAGCGGTATACTTAGTCACTAGCCTATCAGCAAAAGGACTGAAATGAAATTTGCGGTCGGTAGAGGTTTACCGACTTACAGCAGCTTACGTGCGTGGAATCCACCCTTCTCATTGGTGGAGGTCATGTTGAACTTACAGCATGCTCGCCACTCTTGACTATCTCATCTTTATCTTGTTTCGGTCGCACTGATTTAGACTATCTCGCCTAGATATTTCTTGATAATGAATCATGATATGAGTGGAACTGAGAAATGTAGTAGAACTTGAACAAAACTAACGAAGTACATGATACGTCTCTTTGTCTGCAAAGGAGTTAAGGTAGTACTGTGTATACGCCTCTCAGCATGTCCCACTTGATGTTGGAATCCCCGGGATTTCTGTACCATATACAGGGATCAGCTAGACACTGTGTACCATGTCCATGATGGGAACAACTGCGCGAAATTCTACTGCACTCGCTTGGGAGGGGACTATATGCTGTACCTTATATAGCCCAACTCCAGTGCCGGTGTACTCTTCTGGCATTCCTGCGACCTGGAGAAATTCGACATAGAGAAGCGGAATGGAAAGATATGGAGGTAGCTGCATTGTAGACTTCGGAGAAAAAACCGACCGAATGCGAGCAATATCTGATGTGAAAGGAAACTTTAAGAAAAGGAGCGAAGGGTAATGGGACAAAAAGACTTACTCAAACTGCCAGGTCCGTCAGCATTGCTGAGGAGGACTGCCTCACTGCACCCATAGGGGTAATCATTAGAAGGAGGATATGCTTGAATGACCTGACTTTTCATTATGTAGCGTGTTCGGAAGGACGAGTGGAGCTGAACTCCACTGCAAAAAGTAAATCGACTAATTCAGAGCGTCTGAGACGCTGATGTGTGCAAAATAACCGGCCGTGACGCTGATTTAAGGGACGCGTGAAATCAGCGTCATTGGGCCGACGCTGATTCTGAGCGTCATGTGACTGACGCTGATTCTGAGCGTCAGGTTCGCTTGTTCGCAGCGTCGCAGCATCATGGTCCCTCGCAGTAGCAGCTAGATATACCTAATGTGGTACCCATGGGCCATGTATGATGTATACAAGATTTTGATCAAGTTAACTAGTAGTCACCGATTTCACTGCCAGTCTGAGAGCCACTGTCACGGTCAACCTCCGGTATCTCGGTCTCAGCAAATTTGTCTAGCCCCCCACGATCCACAATGCCCCACCTTGTTCCAACCGGCACCAATCCTACAACCGATTTCACGTTGCGGATGTCGGTCACGAAAGGACTCGGCAGCTTGGCCTGCTTTTCGAAGTAAACATTCTCGACTGCGGCATCCATTCCTTTGGCGGTATCCCATGGTGCGATGAGTGTCAGTAACAATGTTTTACCACTCAATACTCCAAAGAATAGATCTTGAGGCAAAGTAAGAGTGAATATTTTCTTGAGCGTCCCATAGCCAAGATCACGAGCGAGTTTGCCATTACGACCCTCCCGAATCACCTCGTACTATAAAGAAAACACTTAGAACAGCAAGTAAGTTTACTATCACTGGACATACCTTAACATAGCAGCTTCGTCTGATTGATGTTCATGGCCAATATGAAGAGCCCGATGTCCTAAATAGGTCACCTTTGCCCCGAATGCGAAATTTTCCAGTGAAAAAAGTCGGCATTGGTAGCCGCTTCTGGATGTCGGATACTTGCTTGCCTATCACCTCGCCAACGTAGCTTGAGACCATTCTCTGGATGGTGATATCAGCCGCCCGTGGTTGCTTGAATGGTGGGCGAAGAACGTGTTCGGGATCTGGAGTGTTTGATTAGTCATTGAGAAGGTATTTCTCGTTATTTTCACCGCATATATGCTTACTATTTTACTTCATGGACTTGACAGGCTCAAGACGAATGTGCTCTGCTTCGAAGTCATGCTGATGGCTGGGCTGCACGCGACCTATTCACCCAGTACCTCTGTAACTCATCACAGCTTGCCAAAAAGTACGCAAAACTTCAAGTCTCCGACTCCGAGCCAGGTCGAAAAAGAAAACGCAGCGGTAAGTGAACATCAGCCTGGGGTTCAATATCAATTCTGACTCAAATGCAGATAGTTTGGACCCTGGTTCGGACAGTTCGGGCAGTTCGGACACTGGTTCAGACGTCTCGGAAGATGAAGACCGGCAAGACTCGGATGACTCGGATGTCGAAACGGACATTGAAGCCAAGTTGGATCCACGGAAAACGAAGCAACCCTCAGGCTCAGACAAGTTCAAGGTGATATCTTTGGGCCTGACCAATACTGACATTCATTTGCAGGACTCGGAAGCCAGTGAAGCGCAAGACGAAACCCGATCGAGACACAAGTTCTCGTAAGACAAACCGACCAGACTCGGATAAGGAAAAGGCGACTCGGAGAGAAAAGACCCCACGCATCGCCGCAGAAGAGACCATTCGTATGAGCAAGCGCCAACGATTCACCCTTCCGGAACATTCTGACAATGAGGACGCACATCTTGTAAGTGGCCTTTTCCTGCCAAGTCGTCGGCGAAGACTGCTACTGGAACCTTTGATCAAACAGAAGTTGAATGATGGCAAACAGGGCTCTGCAAACTTGAATGATGGCTCTGCTGAGGCGGTGGCGCCTCCTGGACTCTCAACTGCAGCGGACGAGGTTCTGACAAAGTGCCCTGGTGTCTACTGTGAAGACGCGATTCCATCCGTTGCGACGCCTGTTCTCAAAGACGCACTGAAAAAGTACAGGATTCTTTGCAATGCAAAAGGGTCAAAGCAGTTCGATGTCGACCGCCTGGCAAACGATATCTGTCATTTGGTCAGGCAGGAGCACAAGCGAGTTGAGGCCATCAGGATTGCTCAGGAACGCAAATGGCCAGCATTCGATATCAACTTCAAAGATATTCCTCAGCGTGTTTTAGCAATGTTCGGCGAGTTGGACCGGATCATGTTGCAAAGGGATGCACGAGAAAACCTATACGTCTGGGGTTCCTTCGAAGCTGACCTCGAGCACGATGGTTGGTCGGAAGAGAGATTTGGGCGAATGGACGGACGCAATATTTCGGCGACCTCGCAAGTATGGAAAAACGCACGAGGCGGATTGTATGTTCCTTTTTTCTGCGTGATCTTGAATCTGATCCAAGGTGTGTCTAGCTACGGTTCGAAAGGGGTTTCAATTGTGCTCCATACACTCTTCACGCTCTTCCCTGCATCTGAAACACCGACGAATGCCTTTGAGCCCATTCCCTTGCGGCGGTTTTTACTCTATTTCGTAGTACCCCATGTGATCACAACGCTCATCGCCCAAGACCACCAAACTTCAAATTTCAGCAATGCGCACGGGATCTTGGTCGAGAGCAGCGATGCAGGAGAACTTATCAACCCTGAGGACGACAACGACAACGAACTCGAGGAAATCAACAGGCTCACTTCATTCACCCTGAAAAGGTTCAACTTTCACACGTCAAAAGGACTCGGTGAACGGCCTACGCAGCAGGAAAACCGAAGTCGCGAGAACGATGCCGCTGGTGCTCTTGTGGCGCTTCAACAAGCTGGTAAGCTACCTGAAGCCCACAATGAGGTATGTGTGGCCACCTGAAGCCCACAATGAGGTATGTGTGGCCACCTGAGTGCTACGCGGTGGCACGGCGGCAGTGCTGGATGCTTGATATTGCTTGCAGGTGCCAAAAGGGCCCCGCCCAAAGCCTAAACCGTTGCCAATTCCGAGTCGCGTTCCACCAGCTGAAGGTTCGAGCAGTAGGCAACAAGTTGAAGATACGCAAACTGACAAGGTTTGTTTGATTTACATACTACATGATTCTGATGACTATCTTACAGGGATTGGACAAGCCCATTCCGAACCAACAACTGCCAGACTTGCAGGCCGCCAAACCGGAGTCAAACCCAAAGGAGCCGAGAAAATCACGCAGGACACAGAAGACCTCAAACGTATCGACACACGATATTGCCCTCGGAGCACTGAACACGTCAAACAACGATACCGAATCGACTCAGAAGCGAAAGCGCAACCCGCGCAACTTGAAGTGACTACTATTATTGTACACGATAGTAATCCTATAATGTATCTTGGAAGATCATAAATAATTGATTGTGTAATCATTCTGTCGAAGATGCTATAAACCCGCTGCGAGAACGCTTTGAACCGGCTGTGGGGACATTTGAAATCAGTTTTGAGGATGCTTCAAACCCACTGTGGGGACGTTTTAAACCCGCTGCGAGAACGCTTTAAACCCGCTGTGGGGACATTTGAAATCAGTTTTGAGGATGCTTCAAACCCGCTGCGAGAACGCTTTGAACCCGCTGCGGGGACATTTGAAATCAGTTTTGAAGATGCTTCAAACCCGCTGTGAGAACGCTTTGAACCCGCTGTGGGGACATTTGAAATGAGCTGTGGGGACGCTACGAATGAACTATGGGGACGCTGCGAATGAGCCGTGGGGATGCTGCGAACCAGCATCCTCGACGCTGTTTCCTAATAGACAAAATGAGTACATCAGCGTCACGTAAAGACGCTGATTAACAGAAAAAATTAAGCTGATATGGCGCGTCCTCGCCGCTAACTAGCCGCGTCTTGAACGCTCTGAATTAGTCGATTTACTTTTTGCAGTGACTCGGAATTTGTGCCATACATGGACCTCACCTACTGTTGGGTCCCATAGTAAGCACCGCAGTCCGCCGCTGGAGGCTAGATTGATGTAGTCGACGTCGGCTTGAATAAAACCAGTCCATCTATACACATGCTGCATGGTGTTTAACGAGACGCTGGAGGTGTCAGGTCGTACTGTCACATGGTATGGTATGCGACAGCACCATCAGATGACACGATCCCCTTCACTTCCGAGTCTGAGAAGAAATCGCGGTAGGGACGCGGGCCTTTGGTGAGTCTTTCTCGTTTCCGTGCAGAAGTTCGTTTTGTCTATCTTTGCTTTTAGGAGATCGATATTGCCGCATCACGGCTGTGGTATACGATTATCGTGAGTTCTGAATTCACGTTTCAAGATAACGTTGTCAACCCTTCATTTAATGCGAGGTCACATCTCACTGAGATGACCACTATGTAGAACAAACCTTGGACCTTGGTATCCATTTTTATGTCGACCTGTGTTCTACGATGTGAGTTTGGTTTAACACTCTGATCCTGCCTTAAGGTTTGATGAGTACCCGGTGGCCTCACTGGCACAAAGGCACTGTACTTGTGTTTATTTCCTCTGTGACAGATCACCTACAAGCTGATGGCAACATATCATATCTTCGTAAGTAGTCGTAAGCACTCAGTCCTCCTGCTTGCTAATCCTCGAGACCACACAATCGACGTTCATCAAATAGTCACACGCACAACTACTTCGATCGCCTACTATAAATTTCAAGGCAGTGGCACGGTGCGGTAAGATACATCATTCTTTCTTTTCCATCGTAGTCAATTGTGGTTCTTCTGTCGTCCACATTCAGAAGGCGAGCCGTGATGATGCTCCAAACAATGTGGATAGGCTCGCTGCATAAATTGCTTCGTCGCATGACAACTTGAAATTGCACAATACAAGTGATCCAATTATTGCATGTTTCGGTTTGTGAGACTCAGCTCCGAGTCACCGTACTCATGTACGGCTGGCACGAAGCGCTGGAAACCCAATCAGTTACATGATATTTCTCGTCTTTGCGTTTGCTTTCCTGTTTTCCCTCTCCTCTGTTGCTCGCTTCCATGCAGAACTGATGTCGAATCACTGTCACAGATTCTTCATCCTCCGAAGCCTCGTCCAACCGTTGGAAGAGTTTGCAGTACCCCACACGGAAGATTGATGCTGTACACGCATCGCGGGATCCGTGCCCGTGTATGCCCAGAGTACGATCCTACATGAACCTGACTCGGAAGGGTACAAAGACTGGCACTGGATCTGGTCTGTCGGGACAATATGGAATGCCAGTAGCTGGCATGATGACGATGGAGTTTAACAGAGGATCTCACGGAGAACGTGGAAGATGATCGATGAATGCTGACTGATTAGGTTCAGTCGCGCGATTTGCAGGACCACCGTGACCGGTGACCCCCGGTGCACATACTGTGAAGACTTGTGGTACTACTCAACGTTCAACCATCAGCAGAAGGGGTGGGACTTGGATGTAGGTAGATACACTATGAGAGGTAGCGATGGAGACCGGTATTCATAATCCTTGGACCCGTGCATGTGCGCAGTACGTCCGTTCGACTCCGTTGAATTAAGGGGGCGAGATCGATCAATCGATCAATCTGAACACCGCCTCGGCGAAACACCAAGGTGCTTGCTCGACGAATTTGATCAGAATGCACTTTCCCCATTCGAACTACTGACTGCGATAACTGCCACGTACGATGGGTAACACAACTCACCGCCCGCGTTGTCTTCGGCGTCAGCGGTCACTGTGAGCTGACAAAATGGTATGCTAGAGTGTCTTTACCAGCCTTAGTCTATGATATATGGCTCACGATATGGCTCTGGGTTACCCGCAAAGCAACTCGGAGACCGCGGCAAATTGTTGGACGACTGTAATAGTTTCAACCCCTTTTTTTAGCTTTGTTCTGTGGCCAAGCACGTGCATGACTATCGGGCTATTTCAAGATTGGACGACGCTCGTCGCCGACATAGCAATGTCCAACAATGATGCATGATGGTCTCCAAATATCTGCTTGCAGCTGTGCTTGGCGCAGCACGATGATTCAAGACGCGCTTTCCATTACGTACTGATAGCGATTAATTTACAAGCCGTCGAAAGTTGGATACATAAACCATGCTCTCTTCCTACCAAGGCCCCGTCGCGTCCAGGAAAGCCTCATCAAGTGCTGAGCCGAAGATGAACTTGAAGAATGCGTTCAGAGACCTACTCCACTATCGCAACGCGTACATCCTCGCGTTCTCTGCGACAGCAGGACACATTTGCTACGGCTGGGACATCGGTTTGATAGGCGGCGTCCTCGCTCTTCCTTCGTTCAAGCAGTACTTTCAACTCGAAAATGAGTCGGCAGCTTCACTAGCTGCGTTGAACGGGAATGTCGTCTCCATACTCCAAGCCGGTGGACTGTAAGTTTCTGAACTTCTTGTTTGTTCGCGAAAGAAGAACTGCGTGTTCACTTGGTAATCGATGTTTTTGTAGGTTCGGAGCGCTCATATCCACATGGTTTGCGAATCGCTATGGAAGGAAACCCCCTATGATAATTGCTACTGTGATCTTCATCATAGGAAGCGTCATACAGTCCATCGTGGGTCTTGGCAGCACCCCCGCCGTCGGTCTCAAGGTCTTCAATTTTGGTCGGTTCGTCGGCGGTGTTGGCCTCGGCGTGGTGACTGCCATCGCACCAACTTACATAGCTGAATGCGCACCCCGGGCTATTCGCGGACGTTGTACCGGCGCCATCGAAGTGTCCGTCGGACTGGGGAACATGCTGGGCTGTAAGTGGTTTTTGACAGATCGGCTATCTGACAAGTATTGAGACATTGTTTCGATCGCATATTCTAAATAGTCTGGGTCAACTACGGGGTGTCCATTCAGATCCCGATCGGGCAAATACAATGGCGTCTCCCGATCATCGTTCAGATCATCCCGGGCATCCTTCTCCTCATGTTTATGCACTTCCAGCCAGAATCGCCTCGGTGGTTGGTCGAGAAAGAACGCTACGATGACGCTGGGAAATCGCTTGCTTACGTCGCGCGCACCGACCCGTCCTCCCCCGCGATCCAAGCGACCCTCGCTGAAATCCGTGAGGATTTCGCTGGGCGACGTCAACTCAGCCTGTGGTCGCAGCTCCGCAAGATGGGCGAAAGCAAGATCATCGCGTACCGGTGCTTTGTCCCGCCGTTTCTCACCTTCCTCCAGCAGTGGTCAGGCACGAACGCAATCAACTACTACTCCCCACAGATCTTTCAATCCCTTGGGATCTCAAACACGTCCACGTCCCTGTTCGCTACGGGAGTCTATGGCGTTGTCAAATACACCTTTTCGTTCGTCGTGCTCGCGTTCGTGATCGAGTCGTGGGGGCGTAAACGGACTTTGTTCTATGGTGGACTCGCACAGGCGTTGACAATGCTCTGGATCGGCGGATACTCCGCCGTGCACCCCCAACCTACGATCGTACCTGCAACATACGCTTCGATAGTCGCAATCTATCTTTACGGCGTCGCCTTTTGCTTCGGGTGGGGCTTCACTCCGCTCGTGCTCGGGTCCGAGATCGCGCCGTCGCACCTTCGGCAAGGCGTGATGGCACTTACGATGGGGATGACATGGCTGTTCACGTACGTGATCGCGCAGGTGACGCCGCGGATGCTAGCAACAATCGGATGGGGGACCTATGTTGTTTTTGGGGTTGCGAGCGTCGGGATGTCGGTGTATGTATGGTTGGGGGTACCGGAGACGACGGGCGTACCGCTCGAGGAAGTGAAGTGGTTGTTTGAGGGACCTGGGCTATGGGTGAGGTTCATAAAGGACGCGCCTGGGGGACGGTGGGTACTCAGGTGGATGAGGCTTGGGCGGGCGGTGCCGAACATCGAAGAAATGAAAAAGCAGGCAGAGGCAGGGATCGTGGAGGAGGGCATGGTCGAGCGAGATGGACTCGGTGGAGGTGATGCGTCTCACGATAAACGGGTTGATGACGCGCTGATCATCTGAGCTGTCATTGCACCGTGACTCACTGGATGTGTGGACTAAGTTTCTACACCTTCTTTGTAACGTTCACCCACGACTAAAGATATTATGATATCATCATGTAGATCTGTTATGAATAGATGGCGACCCCAGAAGTGCATATATATCTGCCCTGGTGTATGACGTTCAGTACCAGTTTGCTGGATACGTGACGACAGGCGTTACAGGCTGCCCAGTCATACATTCGAGGTTTCTTCGCATAAGCCCCGTGTTTTGCTACGCACGACGTCATCGTGCCATCTCTACGTCATCGTCCTTGTCGTTAACATCTTCCCATTCCTCGCTGTTGCCCTCTTGTCCTGCCGGAAATGGCTGGATGCCAAGCGTATCCAGAGCTGGGTCAATGAGTTCCTTGGCGTGTTCGAGTAGGCTGCAGCACGTCCGGATGTCCCTGGCGTCAGCGTCCGATCCTGTCATCTCCACTAATAAATCTCGCCTTCCTCACTCAATACGATATCGGCAATGTCCCCATTCTCGTCCGCGTCGCAAACACATCAGACCCAGCCCATAACTCGGAGGTACTAGCCCTCGATGTGGCCATTGTCAGGGGCGAACACGGTTTCGAGTGGTATGATCAGGCGGGGGGAACTTGCAGAGGGCGGGCGATGACCCGGAGGGCCTTGTCTTATTTTTCCTGTGAGAAATGGACGCTGACGAGGGTCGGATTGCACTCTGGAGGGTATTACATAAGAGGTTCTGTGAGGGACTATGGCCCTATGTCTATGTGCGAAGAGGGATGTTCGGGCGACGATGTACAGTACGAGTAGGGAGCTGGGAGCTGGATAGATAGCGGTTTCGAGCCTGCGAAAGCTCTCGTCAGGGGGCACCGCTACCCCGACCGCTGCCCGACCGAGGCCGTTTAGGGTAACAAGCAACCAATCTTACGCCCTATGCGAAGAATTGGCCAGCTTACAGAGGTGACGAGGGCATGCAAGGGGCGCGACCCCGGATGGATTGGTTGCAATTCGGGATTGGCACGAGTGGAGGAGGATACTTGAGGAAAGGGATGTGGAAAGGGAAAGGGAAAGGGAAAGGGAGGTGAATCCCACAGGTGGTTGCTACCAGCAGGCGAGACCGGGTCCGAGTTAGGCCTCAGGCCTCAGGCTTAGGATTCGAGTGACACAGATACAAAAAGTCCGACACAATGTTTTCCGAGTGTTCGGTGTCCTACCTCATGTCAGCCTAAGTGCTTTCGGAGCTCGATGGAGCGCGGTCGTCCGGTTTCCATTGCAGAAGGATGGAGCGCATCCGAAATTAGAGACTAGTATGGAGTTGATGGCATGATGAGTTCATAGGATCAAATGTGTTCCGAAAAACGCGTGTTTCATTCTGAGTCATGATAAGCGCGTATTAACTCTAGCCATTAAGTGAAATGAGACGCGGCGCTTACAAGATAAGCATACTAGAGAAAGCGAACAACGACAGACGGAGTCGAACGAATCAACGTCCGTCGAGGCTAGAGCCATACTCCGCTTCGTTTCTATCTCAACGATTATTGACTGGATTGATGCCATTCAACTTCGGGTGGCTTCAGAACGTGTCTTAGATGAGGCAGGATTGAGGGGAACAATCTGGATGTTGTTAGAGAAGTAGTGGTCGTTTTCACAAACCGGCCAACTCTAGTTACTTAGTAGGGCAGCTCAGTCTTTGGTAAGTGATAGCACTATTCGGATCCCTTCCACTGGTTTTGGCAGTTGCGCAGATCTGAGTTTACCTGCCAGTAGTAGCCGCAAACTTTGCCGAGCGTGCAGGTAAGGACTTCCTTCACGTCGTGCTTCGCCTTCGTGGTGTCATCCGTTGCAAATCCGATCCATTCCACGGACCTTTGAGCGTAGGCGAAGCAGCTCACAGGTCGATAACCAGAATGGACCAAATTATTCCTTCAAGTTGGGCCATCCATCGCTACAATGTCGTCCACTCCGCCCCGGCAACTTGATCCCAAACGTGCGCAGAACTTCAATAGGAGAACGGTCAGCGAATTTTTTGAGATACAAAAGCCACTTTTAAAAATTTGATGCTCTGAGCACCAGTGGAATACAGACGGGAGGTGGAATCAGATGGGAGGCGAGGCGAATAATGGCATGAAATACCCTTTGCCTCACTTTCTACCCAGTGGATCCAGTGTAGAAAGTAGCCACGTCACTCTAATGTTTGGGATGCTACGGATGTATCAGGTCAAAAAGTTATTGTCAAAGTTCCTCACGTGTTGTCTCCGTAAATGGATTTTCCCCTGGAGAGTGGCGTCATATTCCGGTTCGCGTGACAATTGTCGTACGCCTTGTGCCGTGCGTTAGGGACTGGGCTAGCCAGTTGCCTCTCGCCGTTGTGCCTCTCTCTCTCAAAAAAAGGTTATTGTAATGAGTTCATGCTACATTGATGCTACATCAATCATACACGGGCCCGACGGCAGGACGTTCGCTCAATTGTTGAATGATACATGGCACTGCCGTGCAGCTGGAAAGGAGACGAGGACGGTCATCATGAGGGAGGGCGAGTGCGAGAACGTACGAGGGTCCACGCGTGCACGTTTGTTGTGCGCGTGTGTGCACTTGTGTGCCTGTGCGACGCAGCGTCGCCGTTGTGCGAAGGCGATCGTACGGTGGGCGAGCAAGTGTGTGTGCACGTCACGAGCGACAGAGACAGCGAGGACGAAGGGGGAAGAGCGACGAGGTGGTGCTCATGTCCGTGTGGACACAGGGACGTAGGAAATTTGGGGACGCGGGTAAACGAGGGAGGTGACGCGGACGGCCAGAGCAGGAGCAGGCTAGTGAGCGAGAACGCGCGGCAGTCGCCACATGCAGTCCTCGATGGGCCGTCCAGGGTGCGACGATGGACGAGGCGGAGTGGACGAGGGCGCAGGCGGGCGCCGGGCATATCGACAGCAAAAATGATAGCGAGTGGGGGATCAACGTGGTCTTTTTAAATTAATTATTTTTTTTGTGCAGGGTCTGCGCTTACCTCACTTCAAGTTTTATTTTAGCCGACAAAAAAGTCCCGAGTGGCAAGCGAACAACACTAGCGGCAGTAAGTACTAGTACTAGTACAGTAGCTCACGATTCAAAGGTGAGCAATCTTTCATAATTCGAGGGTTGTCAAGTGTGATGTGGCAATGCAGGTCGCCAGAGCGCTCAGCGCTCAGCGACCGCATCAATTGTGGTCTGCACAAACTAGTTATCTACAGACTACAGCCCACTGTAAACTTGACTTGAAATCAACAAGTTGTTTGCCGTACTACGTCAGAATGGCCGGAGTCTGAATCTAGCTGTGTGACATTCCCTGTGAATTTGTGACGCCGAACTGGGGGTAGGTGCCGAACTGGGGGTAAGGCATAGTACCGACGAATTTGTTGGACGGACAAAAGATGAAATATGCGGTCGGCAACGCATTGACAGCTTATGAGGCTTTACGACTGTGGGACGGAGTGATCTGATTGGCCAACATTGTAATCTCGCAAGCAGACTGTTTGATATCGTCTAGATACGCCGCTATCTACTATCTCGCATATCACGTGCTATGTAGTATGAAGTCTATTGTGTACTATCTGCTAAAAGTCATCGTCGTCTTTTTCTTCCATCTGTTGCAACAACGAGGTAACTCCACCCAATCTCTTTTTACCTTTGGAAACAATCCCTTCACACATATGTACAAAATTTTCCCGGGAAAGATCATTTGCTAACACATTGGACTTGATGTAAGTGAAAATATCCTGATATACCTCGCCAAAATGCTGAGTCGTCACTGAGGTAGAGGAAATAATTCCGGTCTGATAGCGTTCGAGAGCAATGACATAAGATGCCACCACTAAGGCGACAATTGCCGACATTCTGGATGGATCGAGGAGGTTGCCGCACTGTAGGTCTTTGAAGATAACATTTCGGACACCATTGCTAATGCAATGGTGCCTGAAATAATGGATCTCGTTCTGAATAGGGTCGTTTATACTACACGTGTACTATATGTAAATAATGCACTTACCGAACGTCTGATGTGGAGAAAATCAAAGCTCAAATCTTGCCCGAGCAGCCCCTGGACCACAGCGTGCGTGTGCTCAACACTGGCATCCAAGTCCTCATCGTCCTCATCATCCAGATCAAGACCAAAGAGTAACTCGATAGTGCGATCAGCGTGTTGGCGACATGCATTCCGTACACCCTTCATCAGCGATACACACGGATTCCGGAGCTTGATCTCTGGGTTATAAGCCCCAAGAACTTCTTCAGATGCGGTTGCAATCCATCCCCTCAGCTTCTCATTCCTAACGGCCTTTGATGGGATTGCGTTGTCATTGATCATGTATTCATAAATCTGCAGCCGGATCTTTGCCATCAGCTGCTTCTTGACATCATTATCGAGCACCGGCCTGAGTTCTAGTCACCGTGTTTCTGGTTCTCGTTGCGTAGGCCCAGACACGACATTACCGCTTGCAGAACCTGCCACTGGCAGTGCCCCAGTGCTACTAGGAGTGGTTGGCATCAAGTTTGTGATGTTTCGCTTTCTTTTCTTTGGTCGCGTCGTAACAGCAGCTATAGCACCCGAATGCTGGGGAGGATCAGATGACATGGCCATGACTTCACCACCCCGGGCTGGATATGCTGCCAAGCCCAATCTCAGGGGTGGGACAGCCGGATAGCCTTCAAGTTGGATCAGTTGCCTCTCAATCTGGACAGTGGCTGAGAGACTGTTATCATGGTTGAATAGAGCAGATGTTGGGGGATGACTTGAAGATGATGGACTTGGATAAAGGGGAAAGGTCGAGATCGATAAGGGCCCGGGGTCTGGGCTTGCGAATGATGAATTTGCCAGTGCAAGGAATGGCGCAGGTCTGTTGAAATGGGGAGATGACTGGGCAGAGGGGTCCGAGCTTGTAAAGGACCGCCAGTCGTCTCAGCCTCTTGAACATATCATTGTTGTCGAAGACGAAGAGGTCACAACCATTGACCCGTTAGCTTCCTTCATGTCCCACATCCTTCCTGAGATGGAATGCTCCTTCTCTGGCCCATGTGCCTTCCGCGACCATTTTGCCGACCCTAGAGGCTTTCTTTCGTCGTCAGGTGCTGTTGCGTTCCATGTCACCATTCAGCCTGACTGTGCGGGGATCACCGTTGTGGAGATGCAGGATCGCTACCCGTTTCCACATGCCACACATTATATCAATCAATACTTCCTTTCGTGTGGTGACTTTACTCCTTTGTGGTCCCATTATTCAGGGATTGTTGACGTTTGGCACAAATGTCGCATCCAGCAACGATCTTTGTTCTAATCTCGGCATTTGATGCGTAGTCAAGTTATTCAAGCTCATCCACGCTCCGAGGAACACCTGTTCGGTGCTCACGATGCGGTGATTGTTGGTCACACTGGTGCTCACAGTGCAATTGGTCAGTGTTTGTTATATGCGCATTGTTCAGATTTTTGATAGTTACTCAGGAGTTGCTCGGGTCAAGACTATCTTTGCGCCAAAGGTAAATCCTCGTACCACGCACCCCCCTCTCGCTTTTGTCGAATTTTTCACCGAATGTGGTCAACCCTTGACCGACCAAGAGGGAGTGGGCCTCTATAGAGTCCAATGCCCACCTGCTGGCCATGCATCTGGGCCATCAAACCTACATGCAGTGGTGCTGCTGACGGATATCATGTACATGATAGAGCTTGTCCCCGTGTTTGAAACTGCAATTCCCGGGATCGATCCAACAATGGACTTGTGTTTGGAAGCTTATGAACAATATTATGTGAATTCGTTTGCTGACAAGGAGACATTCAATGTGATATGCTAGGTAGCAAAAACGTTCTATAATGATCATTTTACCACTTCTTTGCCTCGTGATCTTATCAGCAAGGTAGCCGGCATGATAATCATTCTGAATGAGAGATCTCTAACCGCGATTTGAGACCAAAACAGATTTCTCTAAGCGGGGAACATGTATCCATATGGAGTATGGTTTCGCTTATGAACAAGTCAAAACTTCGAAAAACGATTTTCTGAAGCGCAGATGTGGCAGCCTGGCGTGTTACACGGCTAAATTTTAAAAAAATTCCGTCATTCCTCAGACATAACTTCTCGCAGTAGAGACCCCAAAAACTTGGTCAATCACCGGATAGCATCCGGGTATAAGAACAGTTCTGTATTCCCCAAGCGAAAATTGTGACCCATCATGTCTGACTCGCACCAATCGCCCTCCCATTTTCTCGATCTGAAGCGAGGCCTTGTCTCGGCGACAACCGAAGAGCGTCTCACAGCGTCCTGGAAAGATATTCTTAACGAGTTAGTTAAACGCACTGCCGAAATCGCCAAAGCAGGGCCGAACGTGAGCTCCGCGTTGATTGGTTCTACTATTAGCTAATGCCAACTCAATGTTTTTTCATAGTTCGTTCCCCAAGTCAACTTTGCAGACTTGGATAAACTGACCCGTGAAGAGATCGACGTCATTAAAAGCAAGGGCGTAGTCGTTATTCATGGGATCATCGACTCCAAGGTAGCCTCTGGCTGGAAGACGCAACTAGATGAGTTCGTCAAGGTCAAACCCGCAGGAGGTAAAGCCTCAATGATGATGGACTCCGAGACAGCCTCTGGCTGGGAGAAGGATCTAGACAAATTCGTCAAGGCCAATCCACAAGCAGGAGGTAATGTCCAATTAGAAATCGATGCCAGTGTATACGTATACATTGACCCTACTTCCTTTGGACAGAAATTCTCCCAGGCGAGCAGGAGGCCTGGGACTTATGGTCAGTCTCACTGCTATCCATCGTCATACTTCTTATTTATCCATGGATTAGTTGGACACAGCCGCAGGTACAAGCTCGCGCACACCCCAACTACTTAAAGGCCGCTACCTGGATAAACAATCTATTCCATATCGGATCGGGAAAGACGCTCGAGGGCGTTGATCTGTCAACTCCTTTAGCATACGGTGATGGCTTCCGCATTCGCCGCCCCGGTTCTAATTGGTCCTACTTCCCGCCTCACATCGACGGTATGCGAACCTCCATTACGCTTACGATATGATATGACCGTGATTTTTCTACAGGTGGCGCATTGGAGCGATGGGAAGATAAGGATTTCAGTGCCTGCTATAAGGATATTTTCGAGGGAAATTGGCGCCAGCATGATCCTTTTGATGTCGAGCATCGTGTTTATGCGAATGCTCCTATGTACAATCAGCGGAGGAAAGTCAGTGTGTTCAGGAGCTTCCAGGGATGGATGGCGTTGAAGTTCGTTGCTTTCAGTCATCTTCAGCATGTATTTCTAACTGATCTTAATGTCACCCTTAGCCAGATTGCGCCGTCACAGGGAACCCTCCGCGTCTTCCCTGACGTCAAGCTATCGAATGCGTACTTGATGCTTCGTCCCTTCTTCAGTCCAACTGTGTCTCCGGATTCTCCTGACTACCTTAATGCCAAGAACTGGAAGTTCGGTGTGTTTTTTTTTTCGTGTCACCTTCCTGATCGTAAATTGAATATTAGTGTAGACATCTCAACTCCGGAGTTTCCCAGTATTCTGCCTGGGGGTCCCGGCACGTACACGGGTCTTATGATATCCAGCGAGTTTCATCCTCACCTAAGGTTCGATGAGGCGATCGTTTGCATCCCCAAAGTCAAACCTGGTGACATGGTCTTTTGGCACTGCGTAAGAATTTCATACAATACTACCCCTCATCCTTGATTAATCACGTTCTGTCGTCAGGATATGATTCACACTGTGGATCCGGTTCACAATGGAACAGAAGATTCTTCTGGTGAGATTCGTACTCTTATGCGTAGATGCCTTGAGGCCGGCTGAGCGGTATCCTCCTCTAGTGCTTTATATTCCTGCCCTCCCGAAGACGCCTTTCAATTCGGAGTACGTCACTGAGCAGGCCAAGTTATTCCTCCAGGGACAGAATTCGCCCGACACGGAAAGACGCGCGGAAGGCACAACGTTCGTTGGGATTGCCACGCAGGCGGATATCAAAGACCCTATCGGCAGGGCAGCGATGCTCCTCCCTATTGAGGTCGCCTGATTCTGCTCGCGTAGTAACAATGTATAGCAAGTGACTGATTCGTTATGGAGGAAAATATGTATGAGGACATCATGTACTAGAGTCTAGAGACTGCTTTAGCCTTTGTGTTGTAAATTGACAGATGCCTGCTGAATGTTGTTTGCTCCGTCACAGCCCGTTGCAGAATGATGGAGCGGTCCGACATTTTTTGATGTACTATACTGTAGTAGTAACTTCGGCAGTCATGCTGTTTTGGCACTTCAAGTTTCATAGAATACACAATTATACACACATTTCTCATCATTCAAACCACTACATTAGATCTAATATGTATTCTAAAGGTTTCCGAGAGAAACAGATTCAAATGAAGCAGAAATGAGGAAGATGTAAAAACTGTTAGTTGTAGTCACGAACAGCATGACTGCTGAAGTTATCGTACACTAGATAATACAGTGGACTGTGCACATCTCCGACCAAAATATCACAATTTGCATCAGTCCCTGGCTATTGTTCGCTTTCTCTTACTATCATTACATCCGTAGTGCAAACTAACTTTGTAATGCAAAACTTTTAAAACACAACATTTAAACACCTTCGGGTCTTTCTACAGTCCTGAAAAAATTATGCGAGATGGCCAAGTATGTACTTTAACTAAGGAGAAAAACTTGAGGGCGATTGTGATGGCAGTTTGTTTGTGATCTAACAAAATATCAGAGGATGTCAATCTGCACCTGCCTTATGGGCCCCAGATCCGAGAGATCCTGTTGATCAACTGATGAAGTGAGACCTGGGAATTATTATTTAGCATGTAAACGGTTCCTATACCAAGTTTCAGAGCGAAATACACACTGGATGAAGTTGTAGAACAAAATATGTGGGTGTGGAGGAAGGTCACACTCGAGCCTGTCCATGACAAAACTTCAGTCTCCTCCTTGGCATCTTGCGAACTTGTCCGCCACAGGTCATGTGACCATGTTTGAGTCATGTGTTCTGAGATTGAATTTTGAGCTTGGACAGTGTGCCAGTGTGTGACCCAATGTGACACATACTTTAGTCACTCATCATCGCACTTCTGGTTCATTCAACATGTACAAAACATCCTGAAAGTGGTACCACCTGACGACCGGCCAGTCCTACATATATGTGGGACCGGCCGACCTATTGATCGATGAGCCATCCAATACCAAAATATGGTACTGGCCAACACCATATAAATATGATCCAACACATATGTGGGACCGGCCAACCCATTGATTGATGAGCCATACAATATCAAAACATGGTACTGGCCGAAACCATATAAATATGGTCCAACACATATGTGGGACTGGCTGACCCATTAATTGATGAGCCATACAATATCAAAACATGGTACCAGCCGAAACCATATAAATATGGTCCAACACATATGTGGGACCGGCTGACCCATTGATTGATGAGCCATACAATACCAAAATGCAGTACCAGCCAACAGCATATAAATATGTCACCCCCGGCCGGTACCATGTCCAAGATATGATATTCAGCCAGTTAGTGTAGTACCGGCCGAGGCAGTCACACAGTTAATCTCGGCTGGTACTTGTATGCAGTGACAGACTGGGTTATGGTCCCGGCTGGTACCATATAGCAACCCTAACTGGCTAGTACTGTCGAGAAGTATTACCATTAAGTTGGAGGAGTGAGGAAATTTTACCATTGCGTTAAAACACTAGTTATTTTCACATAACTTAGCAGGTGGATTTGATCCACATATCAATGAACTTTTTCTCAGCAGCATCAAGTCATGGTAATTGGCAGATGAAAATACAAATGCAAAGAAAGTATACGACTATGCATAATCAGATCCACGAGCCTTCTTGCTGGGTTTGGTCTTCCTCAAGCTGGTTCTCGTGTTCCTCATCAGGGGAGCGGGGATGGAAAGATAATCCTATATAATCACCAAAAGGGTATGTATAATGGTATATAATCCATTATAATGGATTATAATGGATTATCGTTCCATCCCTGCTCCCCTGATGCTGGCTGGGCTATCGTCATCCTTGCGAGCCTTGTTTTTCTTGGACTTGAAGAGAGAAGCAGGGGCATTGTCCTTTTCCTTTTCCTTCCCCTTTTTCTTCTCATTCTCCTTGCTCACCTCCTCTTTGTCCCCGACTAGCTCCTCAGTCTCCACTTCCCTGGTAGGTTTCCCCTCCTGCACCAAAAGCTCTCTGACAACATCTAAAATGTCATTGGCTCGCTTGAAGCCAAGCAAAGACTCCTTCAGAAAATCAGGAGCAAAATCATCCTCGAGCTCTACTTCTACCGCTCTCCAACATTCCCGCAAGAGCAACCCAAGACCCAAAACCAGAGACGTACTAGTATTGTCATCAACCAATTTGGACTTGTGAAATGAAAGGATGGCAGCTCGCAATAAATCTTCTTTAGTATGCAAATCTTTGGGAAGATATTTCTTAGCCCATTGCCAAGAAGCCCAAAGGGGCAAAGCTGTCTTTGACGATGACAAGCTCAGGCTAGTGGAAGTCTTATTCAAGTACAAAATAAGTAGCAATAAATAGTTGTAGATAATTGACTTACAAAATGTGGTAAGGATAGTAATTTTTTGAGCAAGCTTTGATAGTCAGAATCATTTGAGAGCCCACAAAGAAAGGCAATTCTGTTGAGCTCATTTGCAGCAGGGCTCTCTTCTTCAGGTACTGCAGGTTCTCCTTTGATGTGACGATGCTTGGATGAGGGTGGTGCAACTGAGGACAAAGCAGCTCCTATGATATCTTTGAGGACATGGTTTTATCATGATTCACAAATGCCCTACCTTTGCCAGCAATAACTGGAACATCTTCCTCTTCAGAATCTGAAAGCTCGACATAAGGCTTTCTCTTCTTCAGCTGATCTGCCACATTGGCAAGTGCTGCTTGAATTCCCATATTGTCAGGTCTCGCCTGAATAAAACGGAGTATAGGTTGCTTCAGCTTAGCTCGTTCCTCCCAATGATTCCATAGCTCATCAAGCAGAGCTTTGGTAAATTTCAACGGGTCCACCACCTTAAACCCATCTGGAATAGTGTCAGCATCGATATACTCTGTGGTGGCCTTGGATAGTGCTAGCCAAGGGATGTGGACCTTGGCCTTTTTGGTGATTTGAACTAGCTTATGTTAGTATATGATTGAAAAGATATATATGTAGACTTACCGTATGCTTTCCTGAAAATTTCTCGGACTGTATCCTGCCGAGTCTTCAAGTTTGAGGAAGGAATGCGAGGAAGAATGGGGTAACCAAGTATATCAACATTGATGTCTGGAACTTCATCGACCTCATCATCTGAAGGGATATCCTCCAGTTCTTCGTCTGTTGGAAAATAAAAGTATAGTTAATATATACCGTAAACCACTTTGAAAAACACACATATACACACACCTTTGTCATCCATATAGCTTGCCAAGAGTTCAGCTCCTTGTTTGGTCCAACTCTTGCAGTCATTGGATGAGACAGTGAAACATTTGTCACGCCCTCGGTGAGGATCTGTTCGATGCTGAGAATCAAAGATGGGTGAGCACACTGTAGACTAACAGAACAATTTAAAAAAAAATACAGTGCAGTCCTAAGACCTTTGGGAGTCTCATAGCCAAATAGAACTATGGAATGCACACCCATACTCCGTCATATGGACTCAATAAATTGAGTTGTACGATTTTGAAGATTTTTCTTGTGGTATCTAAGCATAAAAATGGTTGCATCAACGTCTAGATTTGAGACATAGAAAACCAAAACCAAAATAATAATTACACTGCCATCTTCTCCTTATCGCAGGCACCGTCAGCATTCTACTTGGCAGCTGCTCTCTCCACCTCCTCCACCTTGCTTTTTGGAAGCTCACTGAATCATTTTCTAACGGCAACAGTGCAATTTCCCAATTTTTTCTTATTGGACTTGTCATGACTTTGGCTGTCGATCTCAGAAACCTCCTCGGCAAAAATACATTGGGCAGCATGGAATGTGTCCCACTCATTCCAGCAATCTCCAGAGTCAGTGGGTCTTGCAGCTGCCTCCCGTTCTGCAGGTGTCAAGGATACAGCAGAAGTGAGGATCTGAATTGCAGCCACTTCCTCTAGTTGATCATCTTCAGGCAAGTGGTGTAGAAACTCCTTGCGAATAGCCTGTAGACAATCTCTAGGTCCAATCAGTATGCTAAGATTCAACAATTACTCACTAGACAAAGAGAGCGAGGAAGATCAACTGCATTATCCTCATGCATCGGAGAGTTTGTGATTTCATCTTTACAATCTTTTAGAATCTGGGCATGAACACCAATGTCCCCCTGGGCATCAATATAGGCTGGAAGATATTTAGCCAAAGTACCATAAAACAATACTGCCCAGTGTGACATTGTGCGTAAGAGGAATGGCGATTTAGATGAGTGAAAATCAAAGTGGGTGGAGTGGTGCGGTCAGAATTGGCAAATCACAATATGGTATACCAGGTCTGAAACATGTATTACTGGCAAACTCTGAATAGACTCCACTGGCAGAATTGGCAAATTACAATACCAGATCTGAAATCTGTATCCCTGGAATAGTCCGACAGCTCATGACTTCACAGCATGCCATCTTGAAATGATTACATAATTTTCATTAGCTCTAAAGAGAAAGTGACAAATGCTATGAATTGATTTCAAAGATACGCAACTTGAATCCTTAGACTAATTACATAATGTTCATTAGGTTTGAACAGCAAGCAGCAAACATCAATCGATTTCTACAAGTAAAATATTACACGAGTTCAATCTTCAACTAAGCTGTCTTAGTGTGACACTTGCTGTGAAGCACAATGCAATCCTGCGGACACACGATTTTGAACAAATATAGATCAGCGACTCGACGAGCTCCATCCCACCCACATGCAGAAAAGTTCTTGCACTCCAACTTATACTTGCTGTTGTCTTCCTTACCCGCCGTAATCGTCCACATCAGCAAACCAGACCTCAGATAGATAGTGCTGGCCAGGGCTGTCCAGGTCTAACAGGTCCCCAGATGCTCCCAGCAAGGTCCCTAAGTGGCTATGCCTAGACAGCTTACCCCCCAACTGGACAGACCTGTCCAGCTGTGTCCAGCTCCCCCCAGCTGTGGCTCTGCCTCCCAGCTACTCCAGTTCTCCCAGCCAGTTCCAGCTACTCCCAGTCACTCCCAGCTTGTTCCAGCTACTCCAGGTATTTCCAGAAATCATCATATTTCATACACTACATACATACATGGGATACTACAATACAAACTTACTAGCCATGTGTAATACATCTGCAATGAAAGTACATGTCAACAAAAAGTCAAATCATAAAGGGAAAAACTCACAAGAAAAAAAAAAAGAATATGTCAGTAACATAGCAGTCACACTGAATAAACACACTTACTGGACAAAAAGACAATAAATAAATGAAGTGAGGATAAGTGGTGAATGATGAGATGTGAAGACAATGATGTGTTGTGTAAAATGAAGTGTTGAGAGGAGATGGTAGTGGTTGAGGAAAGAGAGAGTGTGGGAATAAAAATTGAAGAGTGCTGGGTTTAAATACCCAGTGGCTGCTGACTTCGAAATTTTACAATTTGTAAGCAACACAACACAAATGAGGCAACTTATGTCAGCAACACAACACAAATTCTGCTAAGTCTTTCTGCTACATTGCTTGACACATTTGGCTACACATCTTGCTACAGATGACCAGGCATACTAACTAGACACTA
>JBBPOS010000475.1:0-22536 GCA_038091575.1 Leccinum subgranulosum
AGGGGGAGTTAGGGATATTGGCAAAGACATTGGTTAGAAGTGACACAGCCACATCTCTGTACAGTCCTATACACAGCCACTAGTCTGTACAGTCTGTACAGGATTTGTCTGTACAGGTCTGTAGTCTTTGTAGAGTCTATTTAGTCTGTACAATGATTACTAATCAATTACTAATCAACATACCAAAAAGGGTGACACAGCCACATGTCTGTACAGACTGTACAGGTCTGTGAGTGCCTGTCGGTGCGAAGGTACTCTGTAGTCTCTATAAAGCGAAAAGGTTGGTTTGCTGATGTATGTTCCTTCTGATTCTATTTCTTCCGTATCTTCTGTTTCTCTTTCCCCACCTCCTTCTCTTCATAATTCTCCTTCTCTTACTAGTCCTTTGGCTCGAGGTTGTCTCTCTAGCCCTCTTAGTGGAAAACCTCTGGGTCCAGATGATCTCGACTCTCCTCTTTCCTCCCCTACCACCCAGGGCCTAGACAATGAGCCTGCTATTCCTTGGCGGATCAACTCTTCCCCCCTTCCTGCTTGCTCCAACATCTACCACATACAGGCTGTCAATGTTCCTCTCTATGCCAGTAAGCTAAGGATGGACGACGCCTCCCCTGAGGATCTGCAAAAGCTTCGCATCTATCTACAAGACACTCATTACACCAAAGACATCTATGCCTATGCTGATGTCAATTCCCCTCTTCACTCTCTATACAATGCCTATGTGCACACCTCTCACCTTGGAGGCATCGCTTCCAATTTAAGAAATTCTTCCGACTCTCATGCAGTATTCCTCTCTTCCCAGATTGCCCTTATCCACAAAGCAATCAATGAACACCTCCTCTCCACCATGCATCAGCTCGGGATGACTGAGTTTGTCACCAACCTCGATCGCTTTCTGGCTGAAATGACCCTTTATTCTTCCCCTCTCACTATCCCCTCATCCCCTCCAGGCCTTCTGTGCCTCCTTCTCCACGACCACATTCCCGCTGAAATAGAAGCAGTCAGTCCACAGGCAACCCTCCCCTTTCCCTCCGAAATACCTTCCCTTTTCATCACTTCCCCGCCTCCACCTTCTTCTCTAGGATCTGAGGAGATTAAGGCAGCAGTAGATGCCATCGAGGTGGTCCACAATTCAGTCTTAGTGACCAGCGACAATGAGGAACATCTGGAGAGTATTGATCCAGCTTACCAGTCCCCTCTCTCTTCCCCCTCTCTTGTGTCGACCCCCTCGGCATCTTTCCTTCCATTGAATGCTCGAGAGGAAGCCGTCATGAATTCAGCAGAAGCAAGGCTCGATAGGGAACTCAACCTCCCAGTAGATCAAACTCACAGGTTCTACCACAAAGCCTGCTTCACTTGCAGACATCTCAGCCACATCCGCGTTGATTGCCCCCACTATAAATGTCCCCTCTGCCTCAGTACTGCCCCAGGACACCCTCAAGGAGCCTGTTCCCTCAGACGACATGCTTCCTGACCCTCTCCCTCCGCCTCCTCTTCATCTTCCTCCTCATCTCACTCCTCTTATCATTCCGCCTGCTCAGGACAAGGCCGTGCTGCCAAACCTTTTTGTCTTTTTTGAGGATCTACCTCATCTCGTCACACTCGCCCTTCTCATATCCATTCTCCCCTCATTGATCATTCTCCATCCCCTGGGTATGACTATGATCAAGAAGACATTTACAATGGCACAGCAGACACCAATATGTGCGATGAACACCCCTGGACGGGAATTGATTACTAAAGCTTGGGTCGGAGACTCCAAGGCTACAAGGAGGGTAATGTTATGACTCTCTCTTGTGTTCACACTATGTCTTTTCTCTCTCTCTTTTTGCTTCGCTTATTGCCTCTACTTTGTCTTCACTTTGTATCATAGACCTTGGGCGACTTCTTGTCTCATTCCACATTGCTGATGGTCCAACATTTCCCTATCTCTATTCTGATCTCTTTCTATCTCTGTCTAGACCTTCTGACTCACGATGACACGTTGCTTCATCAACCATCTGTCATCTTCTGACTCATGATGATGCCATTACTTCATCAGTTGTCTGTTATCTTCTGACTCATGATGACGCCATTGCTTCATCAGCTGTCTGTCATCATTTCGTCATGTATGATTACTCCTCCACAGCTTCCTACTCATCCATACTGCGGATGACGTGTCCCTTCTTCGTGATTCCATCGCATTCCATCTCTTTAGTACTTAAAGACTGTCTTGTCATTTGTAAACCCCAAGCTAGAGCTACTTGGAATATCACCTGGTTCTCAGCAAACCCTCGAGTCCCTTCATCCCTTAGTCCCTTTGATCCTCTGCCCTCTTGAGTGTGTCTTCAGTCCTTAGTCCTCGAGTGATGCGACTCTTTGTGAGTTCCTCCTCGTATTACACTTAGTCTTAGGGTCTCACCAAGCGTTACGCTTGCTCAGCCAATCCTTCGTCTTAGCCTTAGTCCTCCAAGTCTACATCTGACCCTATCCGGGCTAGCTGTAACACCACTCAATGTATGGCAGGTCCATTTGAGGGGCACACTGATAGTGTCACCTCTGTTGCCTATTCACCTGATGGCACTCATATTGTCTCTGGCTCTGAGGATTACACCATCAGAGTTTGGAATGCAACCACCAGTCAGTGTGTGGCAGGTCCATTTGAGGGGCACACTGAAGATGTCAACTCTGTTGCCTATTCACCTGATGGCACTCATATTGTCTCTGGCTCTCGTGACAGCACCATCAGAGTTTGGAATGCAACCACCAGTCAGTGTGTGGCAGGTCCATTTGAGGGGCACACTGATAGGGTCACCTCTGTTGCCTACTCTCCTGATGACACTCATATTGTCTCAGGTTCTGGTGATCATTGCATCAAAGTGTGGCATGTGCAGAAGTTTACCTCTTATCCTGCTTTAAATGTAAAAGATGACTGGATTCTATCTGCTTGTGGCTCTTGCTTTGGATGGATTTCTCCCTGGCATAGAAAGATCTTTTACCTCCCAGTCCATTCTTCAGTCATGGGTCATAACTATTCTATTCATATTGACAGTTCATTGTTTGGAGAGTCTTGGATGTCCTGTTGGCAATAATTTCTCAATTCAATTTATGCCTGTAATACTTCTGTATGTTCATATACCTGCAATAGCATCTGAGTTATAAGCACACCAAGTCTTCTGAGTCTTGCCAGTGATACTTATTGATGGCACCACTGATGCATCATGAATAGACTTTCCAGAGCCATTGGACACAATGACAACTTATTGAATTAACAGACTACAACATGGACATTGTTCAAGTTGTGATGATTAATGATGCAAATTGATATAGTTCAGAAACACCTTACATTGGTAGGTACTAAATGCCAGCCAGCCTGGTTGTTACAATTCAAATACCTTATGATATTGGTGCTCAAGATTTGAAGTGTTGGAGAAGGGTGGTATTGGTCACGGGGGATAAGTGTCAGATGCCCTGGTGTTGGTGTGCTTGATCAGTGCTGCTGTTATTCAAACAGACTTAGCACAGTGAGCTGGGGTATAGACAAGAGGGAAATAAGCCTGTTCGACGTATTTGACATGAGCCACCACAGAGTGCTGAAGTTCTCTTCAGACTCGTCAGCGACGAGGGACATGTTGACAGTGCTGTAGAGCCTGAGGTACACTCGTGCTGGTGATGCCGGTGCACTGGGGATCCAGCGGCAGTTCAACTGCCAGTGCTGGTGCTGCCTTGGCGGCAGAGGACATTACTTCCTTTTGTCGTTGTGGCTAGCGAGGGACACACTTACTGTGTGTACTTGACGGGCCGTGTCGTTGGTGCGATCGTGCATGGTACCAAAAGGGTGAATCATTACTTTCCCAACATGTAATGGGCATTAGCAACTCACGGAGTGACCATATTTCTTTGCATTTACCAGTTAATGCTGTACTCTCCGCCGACACTATGCGTCCGAGTTGCCGGATAGCCGAACCAACAATCTGGCACATCTACTGTACGTCGACTCAGAGAACCTGTACAAATGCTCACCATTATCTCCAATGGCGTCGAGTCTGCCCGAATCTGCACCTTTATGAAACTGTCTATCGTGACATGTCTGTCCTGCTCTCACTTCTGCAAAGCAAGTAGCAGCCCACCGACTCGGAACGGTTGATATAACGAGAGAAAGGCTGGCTGGCTCCCTCTCCCGCCGATCGACGAACCAGAGCGTGCACGTCCCAAGAATTGAGGAATGCCACCTGCGAAATCATGGTTAACAAAGGGAGACATCCATGGATGGACGAGAACTAAACTGTGCATTCCTAACAAGCTATCCTTAGTCTCTAGTATGTGCAACTCTCCAAGAATCGCACAATAGACCGGACCACCGGGTGAGAACAGCATCATTCAGTCGACTAGAAAAAATTGATAGTGATAGAGTTGTTCATACAACGCAACGCTTACGGGAAATACCAGATAATTGTAGCACCGTAATCATCCTAACTATCTTGTTGGTATTGGTCGCGGAATGTGAGGGGTTCGATTGGGTCATAAACAGCAACTATGGTGACTACCCGAAGTCCCGGTCCAGGCGTGAATTGTATCCTTGTCTGAACACATGAGGATGTGTTCTAACAGCCGACCGACGGCTTGCTTCCCTTTGCCATATATAACAGGGAGGGTTACACCAAGGATTTCAAACAACGAGTACGCGGCGATGTCTTCTTCCCGCGTTGTCCGACGCTTCGAAGCCACATACAGCTTCTGCGCCCAGTCTAGCCCCGGTGTAATCGTGGCAACCCTCTCTGTGGAAAACTCAATTGCCCGCTCCATCTCCGAGAATGATAAGTTCCTTGTGATTGAGCAGCTTCAGCCAGAGATATGGTTTCCAATCCTCCGTGTAAGACCGAATGACATTTGGAGTACATCGAGGAGATGAACGATCGTGAGTGTTGGGCAGGAATACAACAAAAACTAACAAGAAACATGGACAGCAATCGTGAATGAGAATGACGTTAATCCACGATACCGGATATATACGGTACCTTCTTGATCAATAGCTTGATCTGGCATACCGGTCCTGGGCGACGATCTTCCTGCCGTATCTATCGTGAAACAATGAAGCGACTGCATCCGGTTGCAGCCATGGCACGGCACGGTCAATTCGCGCGGCTCGCGCAGGATGTCTAGGGGGAGGAACGAGTACGGACCGAGCAGGTGGTCGTCCAAGACGCGGCCCTGATAAAAGAGCGAGTATGCGTACCACATGCTCCGTTCGACCAGAACGCCCTCGTTGGCGGGCGTAATCCAGGATTAGGACTTGAAGTGCTCGTAGAGCTCACCAATCATTTCCTGTGAAGTGCGGCGTATTGGAGGAGCTGCGGTACGGGGGAAGGAAGGGGGCAAACAAAGCAAAGCGGGACCATACTCACGGTCTTTGCCAGTAGTCAACAGACGCGCCTCGCGGAGACACGCGTCCGTGCCTTGTAGACTATACACACCTATGAAAAAGTCCAGGTTCTGCTTGACGAGAGGCATTGGCGGACGCCGACCGCCTGCAGCAAGACATACAATGCGCTTCCACTCCTATTCGCCTCGCAGCAACATGCGTGACTGAATATCTGCAAGCTGGAGGTCGAGCACGCCGAGTCTGACACCGTACGTTGCGGTGATTTCAAGAAAGTCGTTGCGGCAGCCCCACACGACCTTCTTCACCCGAGGAGTCTGCAAGGAAGAGCAGGAGGATGCGGTCGGGATGCCGTTGGGAGAGTTGAGGGCGAGGACGTCGAAGACGAAGGCGAAGATGTTGATGTTGCCTATGCACATGAGGGATAGAACACCGTCGGTTGCGTCGAGGTTCTTGCCCTTGCAGTCGAGGATGAGGAACGAAGACATCGCGAGGATGTGGGTTGCATGCACGATGTGGGTGGGGACGCGCAGTACAAGCGCAGTAAGTGTCTTCCGTCGGCAGGTCGTTGCATAATATATGCCTGCCTGCGCGAACGAGTCAATCGTTCCAAGTTTTCAAAGGTTGCGATGCCGTCTTTGCAGGGATCTTAGCGTGTGGGATATAGCGTGTGGGATACGGAATACCATGGACAAACGTTTGTAGCACCAGGGGAGATTGTTGTACTCGACAATTGTCTAGGTTACAGGCAGTCAATAAACGGAGAGCAGACAGGTGGTGTACCTCGTTGATTTGTCTGTCGAATGAAACCAATTAACTGTGTGATCACGGAGTTGCTATCATCCCTTCAGGCCGCCAGATCTCGTCGTCACCTCATGTACGGTTGAAATATGTACCAAATTAGTACTCTGTACTCGGTGGCGAGCCGAACGCATCGGGAGTAAAGACTTGAGTAACACTGACGTATTGGCAGACCACGAAACATGTCGTTGCGGACTCGGTCAGCTTGAGTGTCCTTGTTTCCGCAACGTAGGAGAAACACATATATGCCATCTTCTAGGTGGACACAACCGCGCTATATTCTGTGCGATGGTCAGTAGAGCGATTATGCGTCGTTGCTGGGCATGTACGTACAAGACTGGAACAAACGAGCACGATAAGAGAGAATGGTTTCCCTGAGGGTAGTGGTCAGAGCTACAGCGCCGCTGGCCCTGCGGTGAAAGAATGCAGGCCCGCGTTGGTGGCGCTGGACACAAGTGTTCAGATCGAATTACACGCGGGATACACGAGACACATACTACGAGATCCCCTCGCTTGGGGGGTCAGAAATAGCCCACGACACGTTGGTACCCCTCGCATACTGGCTGGGGCTGGTGATGGGTGCCGTCATCTGCGTCGAATAGATAAGATGCGATATGGCAGCATGACCTCCAGCAACAGTTGACCGTCGACTTACACGTGGATAACGAGAGGACAGGAAGAAGTTTATGTGATGCTTGCCCTGTGCTGTCCATTCATTTCGAGCGCATAAGCCCCATCACAGACAAATTCTCGAAGCTTCATAGTGTCCTCGTGGGGGATCACCGATCATTGGTCGTGGACATATGGGCGGAACCTTCCTTCCTGTTCGCCGTCGGCGGAAGCCATTGGCATCCCCTGTGGTACGTAAGTCGAGTTGTGGACAATGTTCCTGGCAGATTGTTGGAACAATGGGAGCGACCGACGACGGGGCTCATCCATGGTGACTCAGTTATTAATCTCAGGCCAGTCAAAATCGAAACTGGAAGACGTGGAAGCCGAGTCACTGCCTGAATATGGAAAGCTTTGTGAGTCACTTTGAGATCAATGTATCCACCTACACCGAATGGGCGCCAATGAGAAAAATTATGGACCTACCTGGGAGATAATATGTCTAAGAACTTTCGGGTGTGGCCGAGGCGGACACGCACCTTGCACGCGCTATCAATATATTTCCCAAGTCATGAACAGAAAATTCCGTTCACGCCTATAATATGTGTTGATGCAGCATCCGCTCATCGACCGAGCTCGACACCGATGGGGCTACGGGAGATCCGGTGCAGCGGGGAACCGATAACGCGGTTTCCATGATATATGAGACAGTTCTCGAACTCCCATTTGGAAGGAACGACTTCGAGAAATAATACTTGGCCATAACGCGGAGGTGTCATGACCGCAAGTTCATCGAGACGAAATGTACGAAAAATAGTAAAAATTACCACGATTACTCGTCACGTTTCCGACCGCACAACAACAATTACATCGCAACCTTGTACTGCAATGCGGTACGGTTTACCAAGAACGCCCTCCCCATCTCCCGTGCGACGGTACGTACACTATCCTAGTCGCGTCCTGGAACCCCCGCTTATGAGCTACTAGCTATACTCGTCGAACCTCTGGCTTTGGACTCCCTTCAGACTCTGAGAGCGAACCCGAGGAACCTGCGAGCGATGCCGAACGCGCCCCTAGCCCCGTCCCTTCTCTCTCTGATGACCTCTGTTTCGATTCGGACGGAGAGCAGCCTATTATATCCCCCTCGTGAGTCCTCAGGCCTCAAGCCGTGTCATATGCTCACTCCCTTCCGTCCGGATGCCTACTTGCACTTATGCCACCCCCACCCCCACATCCACTCCAACACAGTGCGCGACGGACACCGCGCAGCCCAGCCGAAAGGCGGTACGTCGAGGAAACGGTCGCCGCCATACGTCTTCGGACACGACACCACGACCCATATGAAGAGTGGGAGAAACAGGCCCGTAAAGACGCGCTGGTACGTGTTTCCTCTCATCTCACGTCCTCTCTCGCACGTGCAATGCCAACCATGGCTGACGGGGCGTCCTTGCCGCCTTAGCGCACGGCGCGCAAGGAACAAGCAGATATCATACTCGAAACGAACGAACGCCGTGTAAAGAAAAGAGATCGTGACTTGAAGTCCCTCGCGACGAAGCACGACCAACAGATGGCAGAAGTACAGATGCTGTTATCGGCGCTCAAGGTCAAGCAGCAGTCGGAGCTGAATCAACTCAGGATACAGTGGAGCGAGCAGGACAAGGAACAACAAGATCGGATAGAACGAGTGATACGATCAGAGGAGGAGAATCATAGAAAGAAGTTGGAGGAAGAGAGAAGGAAGAAAGAGGAGGAGGAGCGTCAAAGTAGATTGGAGGAAGAACGACGCTTGGCTGAGGAGGAAAAGAGACTGCAGGAAGAGGAACGGCGGAAACGACAAAAAGAGGCAGAGGAAGCGGCACAACGAGCCAAAGATGAAGCCGAACGAGAACAACGTGCATCAGTGGACGCGGCTGCAAAGGGGAGAAATGCAGTCGGCATGACTCTGCCTGAGGAAGATTGGCTTCATGCACGGCAGACACTCAAGGTAAGAACTACCATCGACGGACATTGCCGTGGACGCTAAGAGGTATTGGTCGCAGAACCTTAAAGCAGGTCCCATGAAAACGGTGAAGAGCGAAAAGGCGTCGAAAACACAATGGAGCGCTATTCGGAGACAAATCACTCCAAAGATAGGCCAACTTACACAAGACCGGACTATTATCACACGAATAGTGAGGCTCTGCTTGCGATTTAGGGTGTCGCTTACGAACCTCCCGTTAGACTAACCAAATTTTCGAACTCGTCTATCCTCTGCAAAGCGTATCGCAACCCCTGTACCTGGCTTCTTTGTCGTCCTTGGCAAAAGCAATATTACTCCAAGCGGAGACGGAAGTCACGGCGGAGAAGAAGAGTGCGATTCCCCTGGCACTCGTGACCGCGAACCTTTTAGAGAGGTTGCCCGCCTTCGCCGACGTCTTCTTTGCGAAGCTCGTGCAACGGTCCGGCGGGTGGCCTGTGCCGAACGTTATCCCGTCGACCGACATAGACGGCGTTGCATGGACGGAAGCGACCCGCACGAAAGCCATGGGTTACCGCACAGGCAGCGACGAGCAGGAGTCGACGGGAGACTACATAACACGCATCTCCGGCATAATGCGAGTGTACTTCCTCGTGCTGGCCGCCCCCGTCGAAAAACCTCTCGATAACATGTTCCGATTGCCGAGATTTTGGGCGTATTTCACCAGGATGATGAATGAGGAACGACTCCTATCTACCGCAGTTGCTGCGCAAGTTTTATACGGTATGTATTCTTGGAAACCGGCGGCGTGCTCGTGACTGATCGCACCACACACGCAGCGGCGCTGGATGTGGGTGGAATGGAGGCGAAGCACATTTGGGGGAAACAGTGGGTCAAACTTCTCGAGCTGCTGTATGAGGCTGCCACAGTTGGCATCGGGGGTAAAAGTGACACCCTCCTTGGGGGTAAATCCCCTGAAGGCAAAGCCGCGTGTGTCCGTGTCCAGCTTGAGATCGAGAACATCGTTCGGAGCCCTTAGTGCTACTGGGTTTGATGCAATCAGATGGGTCCAGATCAGCTATCAGGTGGGACGCCACTGGTGGTTCTGGTTCTCGATTCATCCATGGTGTTTTCCAATGGATCAGGGATTTAATTAGGTGTAGAGTAATATCTATGTACGTGTACGACGCTGGAGGGACTAGATTCATCGGATGATATGGGTAGATAGACCGTAAATGAAAAGGGCGTGTTGCGGGGAAGCATCGATACAAAGTTTGTTGGTTAGGTTTGGACGCTTGTAAGTCATAAGCCACATCGCACCAGCCTCGTGTATGGCTTTACGCCTTAGGGAACTCGTTTTGGCCTGAGAAGATCTCGAACTACAGGTTGGAGTCCTGTGATAGGCGGCAATAACCCGCGATTCTATCACCTTTATCTATGGGAGAGCACTGATAAAAAATAGGAATAAAGGTGAGCGTGTCGAAATCAAATGTCAATTTGGCGATACACGTCTCGTAATTTTCCTGTCCAAAGACTCACGGACGATCCCTGCGAAGAGATAGAGCAGGCAGTGCTTGATCGTCGATGCCGCAAGGCCAACTATCAGGTACAGCCACACGATCACGATGGGCGGCGTCGCTGGCGATGAGCACAAATTGCATGCCCACAGTTGAGTACCGTGCAACGCGGAGGAGTGGTCCAAGCAGCTCTCACTTTTGTAGTGGGAACCACAATCAGTGTGCATGGGACAGGCACGGATATTCTTAACACTCGGGCCAAATGAGCCGGAAATGTAAATGGGGAGAACGATGCGCCGGATATGATTGATGGGTTCGACAGCCTAGAAACACTGGCGCAAAGTATGTCCGTATGCCGGATAATGGGCCACTCCGAATCACGGGGTTGATCTGATCACCTACTAGCAGGGGGTGCCGGCAACGTGTCTCCTTCGATGCGGCAACGTCCAGTTGCTCGTCCAAGAACACGCGTATGATATCGAGATGATCGATATGGATTACCTGTACACTGTGCGAAGGAAGACCGTAGCCGAGAGGAAATTATGTAAACGAAAAAGGACTCCGAGTGCTTGGCGAAAAGCTCGTAATAAGCGGCAGGATGACGGAAAACAAAGGCTTTCTCGACTCGGTCAAGAGCGGACATGATCAGGCCTCAGACATCGCCATCCGATGTGTTGGCAGCACTGCGTGCCAGATGCGGCACTCGGAAACTCAGCCACGACCGAGGGAATCCCACCGAGACGCGTCATCCAACTGGGGCAGTGTGGGAGCACAAAGCCCAAGTTGGTAGACGTGCGCAGGAGAAAACACGCGGCTCGCGCTGCGCTGACTGGGCGGCGGGGACGGTGGGAGACGGGCTGTGCGCCGCTGCGACCCCGTCTTGCCCTAAGCCCTAACCCTAAATTAGCACCATCGTCTTGGATTAATATTTTTTAAAAAAATCGAATATCTACGAGAAGAAGATAGACAGATCTCGAACATGCCACATATTACTCGAGTGCACGAGGAGAGAAAGAGAAAAAGAGGGGATCTGGAATTTGTGATACGAACCCAGTGAGATTAATCGCTCGGAGTTAGTAGTTTCCTTTTTTGGAAGCGCAGTGCCATTTGTTTGGTCGCTCCCAACTTTGAATAAAGTTTGGCGAGCTGCCATTCTCAAAATTCCGTCTCATGGTATTTATCCTCCACCATCCCGTCGAGCGGAATCCCTTGTCAAAGATTTTCTTCTAGCAAACCTGGCAAGGGTTTCATCGCCTTGACCCTCATGCTGACGCTTAGTCCTGGTTCGGTCTGCGACGTGTGCGCAGAAGAGTACGGCCCGCATTGCATTCCCCATTCCATTCCGTGCGGTGAGTCACTACCACCGTGAAAAAATTCATCCCTCTCATCCCACCTCTCAGGCCATGTCCTATGTTCAAGCTGTTGCCATAAGATCGTAGAAAAGACGCTGCCCCGTCTCAAGCCCGCCTGTCCTTTCTGCCGTGAACAATTCACCAGTGACGATGTTCGTCTTATCCGCATTGACTTTTCGGCAAGCGGATATGCCACCCCAAGGCGGCGGGGTGTCGTGCACGAGGCCCTAGACCATTCCCTACATCAGCCACCTCGCTTCCCGATCGTCGAGCCCGGTTTTTCGCGCACCCGTGCCGAGGCCCGCCGACTCGAGGACAAGGTCGCCGCCGTGGCCGCTAAAAAATGCTCAGTCGAGGAAGTCTCCACTCTCCACAATGAACTCCAAGAGTGGCTGACTCATGACGAAAAACAACAAGATAATCAGGTTCGTGTCATACCCTTTGCCCAGATGTGAATTTTTTTTTTAAATAGATCTAACCCATATTGCAGATTTCTTCTCTTGCTCTGAGTGCTGCGCTGCTCAGAGCCATTCTCGTGAACCACTTCGCTCATTCTGAAGTGACAAAAATGGCCAAGACTGTCGAGGCCAATCTCAAAGGGAAGCTGGACGACATGGATTTAACCACGTCGAAGTTGGAAGCTGAGCTGAAGCAGTACGTCCATTTCATTATACAGTTTCCATTCCATCTAACCTTTCCCTCAGACAGGTAAATGGACCTCGTACATCGGCTATTTTTTTTTCTGACTAACGATGACTCATAGCAATCCCTCTATACCCAAAAAGTACAAGAATGTCAATCTCTGCGCGCAGAGATTAGTCGCATGGCGCTGAAATCTTCTACACGCTCAATTTCGCCTAGTCGCTCTTCGTCTGTTGCTCCTACCATGGTTAGTGAGCCCCGTCGTCAGTCGGTTTCGTCGTCTGGTGCTTCAGTATATGGCGCTGCTCCCCCTATGCCTCCTATGCCTCCTTCTACTCCCACGCCGATATCTCGCTTTACGTCTCAACACATGCGCAGCGCTTCTGTTTCCCCCAGTTCCAGACCCGTCACACCTGCACGACACACGACTCCGGCAGTCCGCCACGAGACTCCCCTTCGTTCCTCCAGCCTCCGGCCCACCTCCCCAGTGCCGCCCTCTAAGCCTCGAACTATGTCCTTTGCCACTACCTCCCCTCAAAAAATTCTGCGGTCCTATTCTGACGAATCGGACAGAGAAGTGATCCATGAACGTTGGATGCCTAACCCTGACGTTGCATACAGCCCTCCCAGTGGCAAAACGTTCGCCTACCCATACGCAACACCCGCTACCCGCTCCCGTTCTTCTGGTTCCAATGCAGCATGATACCATCGAACCCTGCACATAGACTTTCTGCTTTTCTTTTCGGATCTCAGTCCAGCGGTCTTCGGACTAGTATCGTAATATCTCTCTTATTGCTAATTTCGATCTCGTCAATCTTGCCTAGCTTCTCCCTCTAGTCTCTAGTCTCTGGTCTCATCCTCGTCTCTCGATTTCTCATTTCGTTCATCATCATCTCTCGTCTGGTGCCTAATCTCTCTGGTCTTTCTGTCTCTGCTCTCCTTGTGTCCGTCTGCTTTTTTCTTTCTGATGTATCGTACATTATCGCCTTCTCTTCTCGTCCTGGCTGTGGGATGGATTTCTCAGCCACATCTCGTTCTCGTTTTACTGTCACTTATTGCCTTTGACCTTCGACACAGCCAAGGAGAGCGTTTCTAGCGCTGTTGGTCCAGCAGTCCAATACTTGTGTAGCATTGCATTTCCTCTGATTCTTGCTCCGTAGCATTCACATTGAACGAACTGTTACGACCTGTTGGTTTGCAGATTTGTAGATCTCTGCATTCTACGTATATTGACGACTTTAGTACATTGATACGACTTTTTGGTTACGAACAATAGATTTGAATGACATTTTGACTTCCATTCTCTATTCCGGATCTTGTTGTTCCGTGGATCCAGTATGGGAGAGTCAACGGTGACTACATGGACACCGAACTCTAATGATCGAGACAGTCAGTTTTGACGGAGGACGATGTTCTGACTCCTGTACACACATCGACGATGCCGTCAATGATCGCCCCTGCCAAGCGTCCCGCTCTCAACGGCATCGACAACACTGCAACTGGCATGGACACACTGCACCCTGACATAAAGTTGTTTCATGATGCTGATCAGTGATCCGACGCACGGACACCGCGAGCTCAGACTTCTTCTCCTTTTTCCGCCCAGCGTGCCACCCTCAGGTTAGCAAAGTAGCCAGAACCCTTTCACACGCGCATTTGTTCTGTACGGCACTAAGTACTGTACTAGCCTACTATGTAGTACACTTTATAGGACATGGCGGCATGGTGCGATGTGGCCATGCATGCCCAGGTACATTTGATATCCACTAGGAACTTTCTAAGTTATTCTTTGCACGACTCGGAGCTATTCCAGGCATGGTATCATTTCTCTTTTTGTTCTTGTTCTTGTTTTTGAAATCATATCACTCAATGGGCGGCCGGCGATGTCGGGGTGGCGCACGACTCCGGATCCGCCCGCCGCGTGTCGTAGCCAAGTTTAGGCGGATTTTTTTTGTTGTCATTCCATTTCCGTTGAGCGGGTGTTTTCGATAAGTCTAAATATGCACACCTATGTACCTAGCTATAGCGCTCGCGGTATTATAGCATCGTAACGTAGACCATATCTCACTATGTAGCTAGGCCGAGGAACAAAGCGGGGAAAAGTGAGAGAAAAGAAGAGATTTTGAGAAGAAAGAAAACGCCTTGTCAGTGGGATCGAAATCCGGCCAGGATCCGGTATGTATTGCAAAAATGTTCCACTAATAGGACTTGGACGCGTACGCACTTACGTCACTTGTAGGCGTTGCGCATGCAAACCCGTGACGCTGACGAATTGCGGGCTTGCGTGTACACTCTCTCATTCGTCTGAGATTAGACAGGTCAGGTCCGACCGTCCTTGGGCATGTGCACACTAACATTATAGCAAGGAGACGATTGGATTGTGCGGTGGCGACGGCGTTGCGAGCTATATTATCATTGGCCTATATAGCTATATTGAGTGTGTCCCTGCATTTTTTCTCTTGGACCCTCTCGTTCTCTCTTTTTCTAAAATTTTGACTTTATTCGAGTTCAGAACGTTCAACTCTGTTGCGAACCTTAGGAACTTCGGACGGTGACGCGTCGCCAGCACGTTGATCACACGTGTTTCTGACGCGCCATGTCATGGTCGCGACGCGAGCACGCACGCGGATGTGATATTAGACAATATTGCATTAGGGCGGCGTCTTTCCATTTCCTTTTGGTTCACTGACGACGGCTTTTTTGGTAGGTTGGGCGTTACGTCCATCCATATGCAACGCATCGATGCCAATTAAAATTTAATTGAAGGTAAGGAAGTGGGCAGGCGGCTTCGCGCACTAGTCTGTTGTGTCGTCGCAGGGGCAGGGTTTTGCCATAAATCAACGGATTGGCCGATCGATTTGAAGGCAGGTTTGGTGGAGGCAGTGGCGAGTGGAGGCGGACGTCAACACCTCGCTGTTATCGGACAAAAACACACGTCCTTCGTGCACAGTAAGTGGGTCGACCGTCCCCGAATCGGACTCTCTCGGTGCGTGTTGTTTTTCTTACCATCTCTCGACGGCCATCCGAATCGATCGCCGCCAATCTATTATCTATTCAATCGAATCCGACGGTGCGTTTCGTGGGCCCCTGAGGGCCAGGTGTAAGCAATAAAATCGCCTCGAGGCTCCAGGATGGTGTTCCGCAGGAACGCAATTCGATTGACGTAAACGTCTTCTCTCTATCTATCGGTTATCTGTCTCGTGCTGGTGGCTCCCCTCTTATCCGATTCGTCGTAACAGACATGTATGTATACGGCGGCACCCCTTTGCACTATGGGTGGTGATAAGCCGATGCGGCGAACATTGTTGGAGCACTTGTATCAATGTCCGTGTATTATCGTGATCATTATAACATGATCTCGATAAGGCGCTCGGAGTGGTTGATGGCGGATACAGGGGGGACACAGAGGACACAGACGGGATTCTTTCGGGGTACTACAGTCCGCGATGTTCGGCGGACGCGGACGTTGAGGTTACCTTAAGCGCTCGGGTATAGAACGGCGTGTACGACTCGTGCGCGCGCAGTTCAGGTTCGGGTGCTCGAGGGAGGATCGCGGGACGGAGGTCTCGTCTAGATAACAATATGTCCTCTAATGACGGGGTGTCCGCGTTTCTCGCGTATTGTTTCTTTTTTTCTCTTCGTGAATGTCAGGATGTCGGGTTTGTGGATGAGTCGCATGCAAATGGTGGGATCGTGGGCGTATGGGAGCAAGCGATGTGTACGCGAACTTTCTTTCACTCACGAACGATCATGTTATCCGATGCGGTCGACTCCTCTCATGCCTCGTTCGAAATCGAAATCGGCAACGGGCATCGTCTGTCTGCCAGACATTGACGGTGGTGATGTTTGTCGATTGGAGGTCTTGCATTTTCCGTGTGCGCCGGGGCACCTTCCTTTTCCTTCCCTCGAGACTTCGCATTCCCCCTTTCCTCTGTTTGCCCATAACTCAACCACGCCTCGTCGATGCAACGTGTTTTCAGGGTCGCTGAAAGTGCTGTGCTAAACCCTTCTTCAAACTCTTCCTGCATCGTGCTCGTTCGTTCAGGGACCACCAGTAAGTTAGGCGTCGCCGTCGGGTTTGGTTGCGCCTCGGGTCCGCGTGTATCGAGGCTTGGGAAGGTGGCATAATACGAATTTCTAGAGGGAATGGGGTAAGTGATTTGACGTCCGACCTCTCGATCGTCCTGTATTGTATTGTCCACGGAGGTGCGTGCCAGGCGTGTTGTCGTTCGTTCGTTCAGGGACCACAGATAAGATAGACTTCGCAGTCGGGCTTGGCTCTGCGCCTCGGGTCCGCGTGTGTTAGGGTTCGGGCAAGGGGGCATTAGTGGTGGTCATGGCGGTACCTACTGGTAAGTGGTGTTGAATTGACGTACAACGTCCCCGATCGTCGCGTCAATCATGAAATGAGGTGAGGGTCCGCTGTCAACGCTGTCACGGACCGGCGGGTGGGCCTGGATGACGATGATTGTGACGCGTATCGGTGGGCTCGCTTGCTCACACGCGCGAGAACGTGTCAATGTTCAACATTTGCCGTGCGGTCGCTTACGGCGTTCGGGAGACTTCGGGACTTTGGGAGATAGGCCTGTCGATCGATAGGCCTCCGTGTGGTACTGCTCGTCGGACGACCGCGGAGACGAAGGGAAATGCTGATTTGGACCGGGGCCTGTGATTTCGTGTACCGCCGTGCTCACAGGACGGTAAAAGCGATGATGACAGCTTCGTATCTTATCGGCACACAGGGGTCTTGAACTATCCGACTGATCCTCATGGACGATTGCACTTGTGACAGTAAATATACAGTGGTCGACGTTAGCGCCTAGGTATACACTCGATCATCACGATAATGCTACAACTAATCGTACAGCATCAACTGGGGGCCGCAGACTTTAGGCTTTGCTAACGTGGTCGAACTGTGGGAAGAGCATGGGAGACTATCAGTATGCAATCGGGACAGCGATGGGATGTAGGTTACTGACGGAGCCACTGACACCGAGCGAGCTACAGATCGAGTTGAATTCAGGCTGGGAAGGCTTAGCTTTGCCAGTCAAGACTAGAGGGGAGAAGGGCTTGAGCAACGGCGATCGTATCCCTGCAATCGACGAGATCACGCACTATCGCTAACGCGCTGCTGGGATACACCGCTTTGAGTTGCGAGTTCGACCTCAGTCCACCCTATCGTCCGGGGCTGAGTGCGAGATCTGGTGGGACATGATGAAGAGCCTTACCCTTGTTCTTCATGGCGCCGGCGAGAGCAGAGCACTGAGTCATGATGTGTGACGGTAAGAGGGATGATCTGGTGTAGAGAAGGGATGAGTTTCGAGTGCTATTCGAGCGGGCCTTTTATCTGAACCGGAAATCAGCGGATAAGGAGAGACTGACGAATATGTATTCTTGTACTTGGACAACCGTGTGTATTGTGTAGTAATTAACCGAGCCCTACACGAACGCTATGGCGCAGCCGAGGCTAAGTACCGGTCCGAGGAAAAATGCACTAAGTACGCACGAATAGTATGTATTCAAGTTAGCGGCCGGCGTCACATGAACTGCCCCCTTGGCGCTTGGGGTAATCTAGAGTCTTCGTATGGACCACATGCAACGGCGGGGTGGCAATTAGCTGTACTAAATTATGATTAGTACGAGGCCTGAGCTCGCTCAAAACTGTCGATAAGTAGAGGTTTATTCATATGAGTCGGCTTCCTGGGCGTTTGATAGGCGCGACGTCGGGGCCTGAAAAGCGGCATCCTGTGTCCCTACTTATGTAAGCTTTCGCGGGGTCACATGACCCTGTGTTTGTACCTGCTTGACACTGCAGCCTCCGCTCCATCGAGTGAGCCAATCCACAAGTACTCTGTGTTAGTCAACGTCTCTCTGCCTCAAGCTTCATCGAAATGGTACGTGTTCAACGCCCATGGATTGCGGGACGCGTCTATCACGCAGTTGTCCCCGTGTTTCGCGATCTGGTGGATATTTTATGATGGATGACGACGCTGACTCGTGGATGATTACAGGCCCCCAAGAAAAAGGTTGCCAAGGAAGAAACCACCGTCTCGCTCGGCCCTCAAGTTGCAGAAGGAGAGCTCGTCTTCGGCGTTGCCCACATCTACGCCTCGTTCAACGACACCTTTGTCCATGTTACCGATCTGTCCGGCAGGGAAACCATCTCCCGTGTTACTGGTACGTGATGTGCCATCCTCGCGGAATGATGTGTCATATGAACTGTTTCGACAGGTGGAATGAAAGTCAAGGCCGATCGTGACGAATCCTCCCCATACGCTGCCATGTTGGCTGCTCAGGATGTGGCAACGCGCTGCCGTGAAGTTGGAATCACTGCCCTCCACGTCAAACTCCGGGCCACTGGTGGTACCGGCACCAAAACACCTGGTCCTGGTGCACAGAGCGCCCTCCGTGCTCTTGCACGTATGGGTATGCGTATCGGCAGAATCGAAGATGTGACGCCCATTCCCACCGATTCCACGAGGAGAAAGGTAAGGCTTCTTGTGTTGTCTTTCCTTGCTGTCGGGTCAGCTGATCGCGCATTGTAATAGGGTGGTCGTCGTGGTCGCCGTCTGTGATGTCGTGTGGTTAGATTTCTGTCCGCATGTGCATGTCGTTGTAAAAAAAGGCGTCTTTCTCGCATGTCGTTGCATGTACTCTTTCGTAATCAATGTCGCTGATCGACGCGCATCAGGTGTTACCTGAGACACCTGCCCCGCGGTCGATCGTCTTTTTCGTGGTCCATTGCCTGCCGTCATAAGTGTGGAGGGTGAGAACAACGTACTTGAAGGACTGTCACGTGTTGGCTCTACAGCAATTGACCCACTGCCCACTCCTTCCTTTTATCCCACTGACGATGCAGCTCATGCTCGCCTACGGACTTTTGCGCAAGATAGCAGATTGAACGTTTTACTCTGGAGTGTATGTGTATCTCACGAGTCAAGAAAACGTGCACCAATTATCCTGTAAAGCCTTTACCCCTGGTCGGCATGGTCCCTCGTTCGATGCGTTCGTCATATTCAGAGCTGCCACACACCACTACGAATCAATAGACATCGTCGCTTTTTGTAAGTTTTTCCAACGACCCATCTCAAGCGGGCACCAGAGCTGTAACCATTCCGTACCGGCGGCGGATTTATTACTGGGCAAAGTCCACGTTGTTCGAGAACCCTTTTGCCTGGGCTCTGTTGAGGTCATCTGGGTGCATTCCCGTGTACTGCGGCGGTGTCTCAACCGGAGCTACCAAGTCAAAGGAAGGCGCGGCGTGGGCGGCTGCCGGGCTTCAAGTTGTCAAGGCCACTGATCCGTATTCGACGGGAGAAAAGGAAAAAGCACGGAGGGTTTGGATTTGTTGATCGTTCTGGCTGCGATCGTCTACAGCAACAAGTCCCAGCTGGTATCAGAGTCTTGTATGTCCTTTCTTGGCTGTACGCAAGGAGAGGTCAAGCGTAACTGGCATGTATTCATTAGATTCTCTTACGGCGAGTTTCTTTTCTGTCCTTGACTCCTTGCTAATGTTTTATTTTCGAAAAAAAGGTGATACGCGTTGGTAACTTGATGACGATAGCGTGCGCGCTGCCGTAAAGGAGATTACGGGAGAGATGTGTCAATGGGTCAAGGAGATGACGATCAATGCCCTGGATCGGTATGATTTCTCTTTGAATGGGTCATTCAATTTCCAACAGGGTCACTCACAATGCCGCGAAACCCAGGAGTATAGCAACGTCACGAACGTTATTTTTTCGCAGCTTTCCAGTTAGGCGTGTGATTGACACCATCGAGCTATTCTCAGAGGGTGACGAAGTACGCAATACGAAGCTCTCGCTCGTCAAATATCTCGGATTGTTATGAGATCCCACGCAGCTCTTGATATCCTTTGGCTCGAGCGAACACCTTTTCATCAAATTCCAACCATCCAAATTGCAGCCACATTTATGCCTTTACGACTGTGCAGGACATTACTGCATCAGCGTGATCGCGTCTCTGTCAATATCGATTGTCCACCTATCAACGGTGGCTTCTTGTGGTCGATGAATAAGGTCGATGAAGAGGAAGCAAAGGCACAGTGCAAGGTCGTTTTCGGCGATCCATACATGGGTTTCATCCAGATGGCTCTCAGGACGTTAACGCGTCATAGCGGTGAAACTGAGGGTCGTGGTTGCTTGAAATGGTTCCTACAAATCTGATAGCAATAATTGGGATCTAAAAGGAAGCCGGCTTGATTTAATTCTGCAATTTATCGAAACAGCGACCGTTGCTGTCGGCGCTGACATGTTGTGGGTAGCCGAAGAAAATACTGATCGTGTCAACAGGGAGTCTCGAACGATGATTCTCTTCTAAGAAGTTGGTCTCGTACTCATTCTCTGCGAAAGGTGGAGACGCCTATTTGCGTCAGTCAAGACCGCTGCTGGTCTTATTTCTCCCGAATCGAATTATGTCTTAATGATCATTCTCTCCTGAAGAAGGCGATTAATTCCTGCCGGGGTAACCTTTGAATTTAAGGATTACAAGGCTTGTTGAGCCGTTATTTTCCGCTCGTGTCAATGAGCTAACGAACGACGAGACCTACCTAAAAGGGCATGATGACTAAGCAAGAGGGTGATTGCGGGAACCCTTGCACCCTGGCGAGCGCGGACTGAACCTCGCTGTTTGCACGTTTATGTTATGCGGTGATATCAGCCTCGACGGCCATTTCTGGTTTCAATTTCTTCAGTTTTCGTATTTGCTATGCTCGTGGTTCACCCCGCTAGCCTCTGTGATGTTTGCCTGGACCCGTACATTATCTCCTCTGAGCCCGCTAATTCACCCCACGCAATAGCATGCGGTCATATTTTCTGTCTCACGTGCGTACCCTCCATACAGCACTCCTCAGATCGTGCCTAATGCACAGCACCACCCTCGGCGCTCAGATGTCTTCGGAACCTCTCTCCGAGCGCATGTCCTCTGTGCCGGAAAGCATTCCAGCCCGACCGTGTCAAAAAACTGCATGTGGCAGGTCCACCCGAGCTCGACGGCGCTGCCGAAGCGACGATCGAGGCCGAAGCGACGCAGCTCCTCCAGCGTGTCGCGCTCGTGTCCGGAGAGGACGTTCCCGATGTAGAAATCATAGAGGTCGTCACCGAAGTCGAAGAGTGGCTCGCCAATAACTCCGCCGACGGCGACTCCTCTGTGAGTATCGCTGCGTTCTCGTTACGATACGCTACGTTGGGGTGGGCCAGCCCCCTCGTGAAATGTCGGGGACATGCCTGTTGTTCGTTGAACGACACGAGGCCGTTGTCGCCAGGTGGTCTTCTTTTCCTATTTCCTTGGATCCGACTTGTTCCGCGTTGTGTTGGCATCGTTCTCATCTGTTCCACGAGTTAGCATCATGCGTTGCGCACCTCATTAGCTGCTCTACAACGATACAAGGCACTGCAAGAGCGAAACGAGCGAGAGTATGCAGAGTTCCGGCGCGTCCGCCGCGAGTTGAAGGCCTATCGACGCAATGCACATCAGGACTCCAAGACGTCTCGTGCAGTGGAGGAAAGCCTGTTAGGCAGGATTGACGAGATACAGAATTCACACACATTGTAGGAGCCTTTCCGTTTCCCCGTCTGCACCGCAAGATGACGCTGACGATTCAATTTCTTTTTGAAATAGGGAAGTGAGTTGAAACCTAGCCAGGACTCCCCTCGACTCACTCATGCTTTTCAGTTGTCTCAGCTTCGCGCCGAGATCGATTCTCTCCGTGGCAAGGCCCGACAACCTTATCATAATGCTTCTAATCCCCTCCCACCGCCCCCTGAGCCATTGCCCCTAGACAGATTCCCTGGCTTCGCCAGGACAGGCGGGTCCGCGGATACGTCCGATCCGCTTTTGGGTGCAGTGCCGTATCCTGCACCACCTCCGAGGGCAAAGCCCACCTCCGCTGCTACCACCACAAACGGGTATCGACCCTCTACTTCGTATGGGAGTGCATCGCACACTCAGTATGTCCCCTCTGCTCCGATTGCTCAGCCCGTTGCTGCTCCACGTGCGCGGCATGCCGAAGCTCCACGCCTCGATGAACGGACGAGACCCTCGACCCAGGAAGCCAACGGTACCAATCATCATCCTCAGCCTCAAGAAGAGAGGAGACCGCATGTGGAATCGAGTCGTACTGCTGCTGAGGCGAGACATCCTAATGTGGATGGGATATCGCATTCAGTTGTTGGCCCTGCACCTACCCGGGTCGTCGTGGCACCATCTCCAGCTCCAAGTTGGGCACACAACCCCCTCGTCGAAGAAAGGAGGTCGGACGATGAACGGGAGGTCCGCTCAAGGGGC
>JBBPOS010000476.1:0-22499 GCA_038091575.1 Leccinum subgranulosum
CTTGACCGGTCAAGTCCTGCGTACAACAGAGAGCCGTCTCTGTGCACACGGGAATACTGCTGTCGATGTCATAGCAGTCAATGCCGACGAGCGTATCGCTCTGATCGCTCTGAATCCCAGAGAGGAGATCGGTACGCCCGATCTGCTTAAGATTCTGCTGTACACCACTATCGGTGCTCTACATGAGCCAATAGGCTACCGTCAGCTCCTGTACATCACTTGAAATCGTATCTTGAACTTGCCTGCAGGGTCTTGTTGCAGCATGTGGCATGATGCCCTGTAGGGCACGTAGCAGCAGAGACAAGGAGAACAAAGGGGAGAAGAGCAAAGACGCGAGTGAACATTATGGAGATGGATAGAAGAAGAGTAAGTGGATGTCTGACTAGATTCAGATGAGTGTTGTGTTGTGAATGATTGAGCTGTAGTTCCAAGCTCGCTTTCCGTGTCCTTTTATACCTGGAGAGTCAGACCGTTGCCTGCAAATGTTTCAGGTTATCTTCCAGACGAATGGCTGCGCCGCAGCTAAAGGAATACTTGCACTGTAGAAACATGAGTCAAATTATGGTTGCTTAGTACCGAATCTCCTGACCTTCGGGTTGCATATTGCCGCCAATCGGCAAAAGCCTCCGACTAACGACTCTCATCCAATCACAGCCCAGGAATTCTGACAAGAAAGGAGGTTAAGGAACTACTGAATAGTGAAACAGGCGCAGTCCATCCTAAAGCCCTGTTACCATGAGACTTGGGATGAAACGGGCTCAAAGTCGACGGTCCCGCCTGCGGATTTAAATGAGGTAACAGAGATGGAGGTTCGGTATGAGACCAAGCCGCCGGGCCGTCCTTCGCTACCGACCTCACCGCTGTGCAAGCGACACTTTCCCGCAGTAATTGTAGCAGACTGAGCGAGATTTATGTGTTTATCAGTTGCCTCTTGTGCCAGCATAAGGATGAGGGAATACGATTTTACTTCAAAATTTACAGAGAAGGACATCTCAGAATTCAGAGTGGGCAGAGGGAATAAGCCTAAGGCAGTCAAAATATTGAATGGGCGCCTCGGGTGCTACTCCGATTCGTCACTGAAAGTTCGTACCTACTTGGATATTTTGCCTCGGATCAAAGCTCGGTGGAAGTGTAAATGCACTAATGGGGGCGAGGTAATCTTACTGGTAACAGTCAGTCATCAATGATTGACTTCCTTCTTCGAGACTTGCAGCCTGCCTCGTCGAATTGACCTCGAATCGCGCGCCCGAGGGAATGACGAGGACAGTGAGTTTTACAGAACACATTAACTCACGTAACTTTGATATTCCCAAAAACACGTCGTACGGCCTACCTGGTAGCACAACTCACTCTGAGCGTGACAACCCTTCCCAGTAGCTTACATTTGATACTAGCACCTATCAGATGAAACTGCAGTCAGAGGAGAAACAACATCAAACTCACTTCCCCATGGGTCCGAGTCACAGTTCCGCAGTGCCAGTGTAGCTCATGCATTCGCAACCTCGGATACGTCCAAAATCGCTCATGATTCTCGGCCCCGTACACGGTAGGATACACCGGACACTTATGCCCGCCTCAACCGTCGTCATGGTTTTTAATCCGCAGAAGCACCAGGACCTTCACCGTACGCCACCCCAGTGGAAAGTAATCATCGTCGGGCTGCAATCGCAGTTGCAGAAAAGTTGGAGCTCCAGCGGAATACACACTAATCCATCCACTGTAGTGACATATAACGAATGTGAGGGACGAGAGAGAGTAGTAGTGGATTCATTTTTTGAAAATTTGAAAATTTCATCTGTGCGAGTGCGTCGCAGTGTGCCTTCAGTCAACGTTCTGGGAGGGGATGTGAAACTACCTTGCTTCAGTTGCACTGGGTCAATGGATTCATGCCAAATCTTTGCGTGAATCCACCAGTGCATCAAACCTGGCCCGCTACTACGTTCCATGACTCGAAACCTGTTCGTTGATACAGACTCATGTGATCGATTCGTAATCTTACGGAGGCGACAAAAGGTAACTCCCAACTCTAACCCTGCTATAATCCACGCTCACTCGTGGGGTAACCAGGAAGTAAACAGTACGGCGTAATGCATAGCGAACTCCCTAACACATGAGTATCACGTACGACGACTGACAAGCCAAACCTCCAGGTCGAGGCGTAATGAACATCTGTACCATTTTACAGTTTGCCAATAGAGGGTGCGTTGGGGTTCTGCCCAGCAGCCTTGGCACGCTTTTTGAACATCTGGGTAGACTTGTTTCCACGAATACCACCACCCCATTGACGACGCTGCTCCTCGTACTTGTCAGAGCTACGGGGAGACAAGGTTAGCTTCGGGGGATTCAAGCGCCAGGTGCAACTCACAAGTTGGCCTTCGCAGCACTGATGAGGGTAGCGAGTTCGCGCTGGTCCTCGCTCTTCACGTCCTGAAGGGCCAGGACGGATACGCTCTTCTTGTGGACGACAGTACCAAGACGAGCCTTGCCCTTAACGATCACATAAGGAATGCCCATCTTGCGACAAAGGGCAGGGAGGAAGACGACAAGTTCGATGGGGTCGACATCATGGGCGATAACTACCAGAGACGCCTTCTTGGCTTCGATAAGGGCGACGATGTGGTTGAGACCGTACTTGACGTAGAGAGGCTTTTTGTCTTTGGCTGCCTCTTTCTGCTCAGCAGTGGCCTTGGCAATGGTTTCGAGACGCTCCTTCTTTTCAGCCTTGGTCTCGGGGCGGTATCTACGCGATCCGGATAAGAGTATGTCAGACAGCCAAAACATGGACATACTTGTTGAGGAGCTTGAACAACTGGGTAGCCGTATTCTTGTCCAATGTATGGGAGAATTGCGCAATGGCTGGAGGTACCTTCAGACGCTGTCTAAGGATGACTTTTTGGCGCTGAAGACGGATGTATTCAGGCCACTTGACGAAGCGGGTCAGGTCGGTCTTGGGACGAATGTCCTGACCTGCAACATCGATTAATAATTGGTCTCACCTGACAGAAAGCTTGGGCGACGTACCGATACCAAAGTTACGGGGCCTAGCTTCGAAGAGGGGGTTTTTCGTGACCTTGGCAGCCTTGCCGGCAGAACCGGGGGCGGGGGCGGGTTTCTTGCCTGAACCGGGTTTTGCTTTGGGGGGCTGGTCATTGAGACGAGAATACAGTCAGCCGCACGTTCGCCAGAAAGACGGACGGAAGCGGTCGCCACTGCATCTCGGAGCTCTAGCACTCTGCTCGTGATTGAGCGAGTCCAGCAAATAACAAAAGCGTCCAAGTTGCCATGCAACTTTGCTTTCGTGGGCCCGAGGAGCCACATATCGCTGAACTGACTGTTAACAAGTTTGGTTAGATGTACTCCGATTCCATCCAGAGCACGTACTCATCATCCATCTTGAAGTGGTTGAATGTTTATGGATGTTTCGGTGCCAGAGAGCTCCGGGACGCAGCTTTGAGCATCCAAGTCAGACTCACCATCTTGACTGTGTTCTTGAGGCTGGTTTCCTGAGAGGGAAGAGGTTGGCGACGAGTGAATCACTTATGTGTGTGTGCATGTACTTCAAGCCCCGCTCGGATCCTGCCGAGACAATGATATTACATAATCCATCCCGGTCATCCAGCTCACGCTCATGCTCAAGCTGTTCCTCCCCCGACGGGCTCCCGGTCTTGTCCGTGCCTTGTCCACCACCCGTCCACCCACATCCCGATCCGGTATCTTCCGCTTCCTCCTCGTCGGCTCGGTCTCCCTGGCCACCTACACCGCTGGCGCGCTCTTCCCGCACCCCTACTTTGCCTTCATCGCGCCTCGTCCTGCCCCCGGACCACCCGCAGACCCAGACTCCCCTTCCTCCCTCGCCTACGCAGCCGACCTCGAACAAACTCTCCAGTCACTTCCTCTCCTTCAGTCCCTCCGCACTGCACCAGACGCCGATGATTGGTATGAGACTCGTCCCTACCAGGACTTCCCAGAGGATAGGCGCGTGAACAATCTGTCTGCGGGAGCGCTTAGGGGTCCGGGAAAGCTGGCGTTGAAGCCTATAGTGAGGGCAAAGTGGGACGAAACGGAAGCGGTGGTAATCATACACGTGGGGAGGGGGCTCTGTGGGCATGATGGCATCATTCACGGAGGGTTACTCGCGACCCTCTTGGACGAGAGTCTGGCGAGAACGGTGCGTTGAGACGACGCTTGGCCTCGGTGGACAATGTTTTGAGTGTCGAACAACTAGGCAATCAATAATCTTCCGGACAAGATAGGCGTCACCGCGAATCTGTCGATTAATTACAAGGCCCCCACATTTGCTGACCAGGTAACTCTACCGCAACTGCAACTATAATCACACTCACCTGTCCCATAGTTTATCGTGATCAGGGTCCGTCTGGATGAGAAGAATGGCCGTAAGGTCAATGTCTCTGGGCGTGTCGAGGACCTCAAAGGCAATATCCTCGTAGAAACCAAGTAACTCTCCTTCTCTATATAGTTGGCTCGTGCTCACCTGATTATGTTAGGGCCATGTTCGTGCAGCCAAAGTACTCGAAAATGCTCAGCAACTCCATTGTAAAGAAGGCCTTGGGGGAGCCAGAGCCAAGGAAGAAGGATCCAATATCGTTGGCCGAAGGCACTCCCCCACCCGCCACTAAATCATAGATCTGTGAGAGTTGTCACTTTTTGAGAGACTGACATTTCCGTTGCTCACTGGCGCAGAACGCTTTATTAGAACTCTGGATCTACCATACGTATTAAGAAATACCCCGCACGATCATATTTTTATACATACCAGTGTATTCTCTGGTCATGAATCTGGAGCAGGCAACAGGTAGTCCTCGGAAACAATCTCTTCAGTGCGAAAATATCTGTGAGGAAAAGCAAAGCGACCCTACGTCAAGTGCCAGATACGAGTTGCATGGATCGATGTCATTGATGACCTTGCCTTCTCCCTGTCGGCAGTCGCGAACCATCGTATAAGATCCCAGTCGAATCAATAGATTCCTGGGGGTTGACTTCGACGCGGTGCATTGCGGACGCATGCAACCATCGCTAGCTACGGTGGTTCAAGTTTTCAGAGACTCGTACCGTGCCAGGTAACCGTCTCGCAACGTCCTCCACTGTTCGTTCCCTGTCACTACGCACACATGTTTGCAAAACCGCGGTACAGGTGTCACACGGACTCCAACAATTGCAAGTGCTAGTGCAGTAATAGTCGATGCAAGGTCGGGGGAACAATGTCAGTTTTGATGCCACGAATAAAATTTTCCGCGGCCTAGGGTAGCGTCCGCCGTCGGGTGATAGTCTGATAGAATAATAACACAAGAGATGGGAAAGAGGAGTCTCACTTCAGTTGAGCTCAACTGTTAGCCTCCAGGACTACTAAAGGTCTCTGGACTTGGTGTTAAATTAGCACGAGGGTGCTTGCAGTGGGCCCGGGTAGGTAGGGGTGAAAACGAAGGCTGGGAAAGAGTCTCCTCCAATGATGATATGGTACTTTCAAAATCCATGGGATCGCTATCATGGCCCCGGGTGTCGAGATACATTACAGAGATCGTGGCAATGTGAGCAGTGCATTGAAGGTCTTCGGACAAAAGTGAGTGCCTATCCACCACGTCACTCGTCCTCCTTAGGCTGCCGTCCCACACCGGAGAGCGCTTCATGCTCCCGCTCCCACTCTGAACGAATCCAAAAATGCAGATATCACAGGCACAAGAAGGGTATCCCAAGTATTATGTACGCACACCATGAACACCGATCACCCTTGACTTGCACGTATCCCCCCAGTCCGCGCCCAAAACATCTCCTCCTTTAACCTCGCCAACTCCTTCCACGTACGCTCCTCCCACGTCGCATCGCTCGCAAAGCCTTCGCCCTCGGTGGCCGACGATTGCTTTGTGCTTGTCGTGTCCATGGACGTGCGACGATCACCCTCGGAGGCCGGTGGAAGGGAAGAATCCGAGTGGACATTTGCGGACGTACCATCTACCGCTTCTTCCACATCACCATGAGGCTTGCCCACATCGCCGACCGTCGCATCCTTGGCAGGTTCTGACGAGGTCACCGTCATTTCTGTAGGCACAGACGTATCTTTGGGGGCTGTTGCTTCTTTGACGACATCGCCTCCTTCGGTGTCGTGATTCTTCGTTTCCGTCGGGATTTCTGTCTCGTCCACATCTGCTTTAGGAGTGGCAACAGTGGCAACCGATGGCATTTCCTCTTCTTTTTTCGCTTCTCCGGAAACCCTGGGATTTCCTGTCGTCGGAGGTGGCGGTACGGCTCGCCGTGCAGCCGCACGCCTGGGAAGCGGCGGAGCGCCGGGTCCAGTCGCAGGAGCAGGTGATGCAGGCCGGGAAGCCAACGGTGACGACACGGATGTTTTCCCTCGAATGTGCGATATGGTGGGCAGCTGTCCGGGAGACGGGGATCCTGCACGCGTGACTCGAGGGGCCGGGGATCCGACGCGCGAACGGCCAACTGCGGGACTAGCGGGTCGTGAACTCGGGGGCGGTGGTGAGGGCGAAGAGGCTTGTGAACGGGGTCGTGGAACAGCAGTTGCTATGCGGGAGGCCGGGTTTGGTGTGGTAGGGGTCATGGGAAGAGGAACGGTGTGCGGAGAAGGTGGTTGTAGCTCGTCTTGAGTAGATGACGACTCGGTGGCGGTATGGGACATTGTGGACGGCGGCAGGTGGATGGCGTCAGGTAATGGCGCAGCAAAGGTGATTTCATCCGGGGGTGTCGTAAAGCCGGTTGTACTGGTATCTGCTTTGTCTAGATCGATGTGACCGTTCAGGTCGACAACGGAATCCCTTGCCTCTGGAGTAGCAGTTCCGTTCTGTGTGTCTGACGGGAGAATAGCCTGATCGCTCGTGGGACTATCGCGGACAACGTTGCGCTTCGGAAGTGGCGGCGGGTCCTGTGCATCTATCAAGGGAGTAGTTTTCTCAGCTTGAGGACGGGGGTTGGAAGGATGGGAAGGTGGTGGGGTAGGTAATTTCTTTGCACTGTCCTTTTCAACTTCCTTGGTGCTCTCCCCACCTTCCTTGCCCCAACCAGCCCTTTCTCCCAATGCACTAGCCATATCCCAGAGCCTCCTTCGCCGAGGCGGAACGGGAGGCTTTTCAGGGGCCGAGGAGAGATTCATGCCGGATGCAGACTGATTGGCAGTCATTGGTGAAGCTGTCTCCTTGGTATCGCCATTGGCTGGTTGACTAACCCCTTCTTCCCAGATCCGTTCTACAATCCCAACACGCACAAACGCCCACAACGAACACGTACTTCGCAACCTCGTCATGCAATAATTTGACGTACATAGAGGATATGGAGAGTTTTGTGCCTGAGTCGAAAGCGCACGAGACGACGATATATTGTTGAGAGGAGGTCGGGAGGATGTTGCAGCACCGGACGCGGACGCGGAGGAAGTATGCACGGGCGTGAGAGCGGCAGGTGGAGTAGACGTGGCAGGAGCAGTAACACGGAAAATGTACACTTGCCCGGGTGGTGCTGACTGTATCGACTGTCGTTTACCAGCGTTGAGGTTCTGCGTGGAACTAAGCGCAAGTGGGTATTTGAACCAAGAGCTCCCATTCGTCTGGTGTGTACGCGAAACCGGTGATGAGGATGGTAATCGTGCGATGAGTGTCCCACAGAGAGCGCAAGACAAGGAAGAATTGGACGTTGATTGAGGGTGCTGATGCACCTCCTGGACGAGGCTCGAGAAAGACAGAGGTTCCACAGTCAGCATCCCGGAGTGGATTGCAGCAAGAACTGAACGACGAGATAGCCAATTCAGCGACGGTGCGAGGTCGAGGCGTACAGTAGGTTCACTGCAAAAAGGCCATTAAAGCAAGCTAGAGAGGAGCGCATCAAATGACCTACGAATCCTCGTTAATCAGACGCGCAACGAATGGTTGTGTGAGAAGTGTCGATATGGCAGGTGGAGCTGGCTGTGACGTCCTCATCCCTCTCAAGTGCGTAACAAACGCAATGAATTCAGCATAAGGAGCATGAGCGGTCACGAAACGAATCCTGGGCACATCTCCGACGCGTGGATCATAGTGGTCGACCCACTTCCCTTTACGCATCGTGAGCCTCACCTCTTGCGCATCGCGGTCGGCTGCCTCTTTTTCGGCATGGAGGGCCTGCATCTGAATCTGCATGTCCTTGACGGCATCCTCCGCGATCTTGAGGGCTTCCTCCGCCTCCACAACCTTGCGTTCGCATTTGGCATGATTAAGCCGTGCTTCCGCGACCATGGTGTTCGCTTGATGGAAAAGACTCGCACTGAGATCGTCCAGGTCTTTTTCGATGTCGTGGCGTGCGGATTCCGCTTGACCTCGCTGGGCAGCCTCCTCCGTCGCGCGTTCCATCAGTCTGTTTAGTTCTGCAGTGACATGTGCTTTCTCCACCAGTAGACCGGTGTTCAGAGCGGCAAGGTGGTGGCTGCGTTCGAGTTCGAGGGAGGAAATGGTGAGCGAGGCATTCCGCAACGAAGACGAGGTATCGTGTAGTTGATCCTCGAGGTCTGACACGCGATCGTAAGAGGAGACGAGTTTATTGTTGAGCTGTGTGACCTGCGAGAACAGGTCTGTGACTTGAGCACGTAGAGAGGCGATGACCTGTGCCTGAGCTTCGGAGGTATCCTCATCGCTCTCGTTACCGACTGGTTCGCTGCTGGAACTGCTCTGAGTGTTGGTGAGCATCTCCATGATGCAGACAGCGTCCTCACCATGTTCCATTTGGTTCTTCAGTCGACATATTGTTGGTCGTCATGATGGAGCAAAAGTGGAGTAAACCTTAACCCTAACAGCAGGCTTATTACTACATACGCATCCTCCGCCTTTATCCTTCCGTTCCGGAATCGTACACGCACGAAGAATGCGTCAAATCTCCGGACCCCCGCAAGTCCGGGACTAGTAAACTCTAACTTGGACGAATATTCCTTCCGTACATCATGTCCGCTTGATCCAAGCGTCGTGCCGTACCACCAACTCCCTCACAATGTCCTCCTCGATCTCCTTCAAGTGAGATGCAGATGGCGACGAATCTATTTCGATCCACTTCTCCTCATATTGAAGACCATCAGGGCCAGGTTTCCCCTCGGTCGATGTTGACTTTGGAGACACCAACACCACACGATGTTTCCGGTGATGCAGGTCGTTCCCAATGACAACCTGATGACCGTAGCGCTCAAGCGCATGACGCGCTTTGGGTATGAGTAACGCTTGGTCGGTTTCGAGCTGATCGTTCAACGTGTAAGCAATCAATGCGATCCCTCGTCGCCACGCGCACCTTGAAAGAGACGACGAAACCACTGGGAACCCACTCGGACACGAGCGGTTTGAGAATCTTGGGAACCTGATCCATTTCTATATTCAAACTCCCCTTTCCCGACTGAATCTTGTGTTCAGACTTGAATACAGGCTTCATTCAGTGACCGATGACACGAGAGCGAATCATCAAGCTGACCATTTTTTGCCTGGGTAAGAAAAAGTCGCTGACGGCGGCGGCGAGGTAATACATGGCCGTTGGTCCCAGCTTTTTCATTTCTTTGCTTATCGCGCGTAACAAGTAGAGGTATTCGTTCACCGTGACAAAAGTCACCGTATGTAGAGTTCCCTCCGCTTGCACGGCCTTGTAGGCGCGCAGGACCGACAACAAGGCTACGCGTTCCGACGTCCTCACGGTGATGTGCGGTTGGGCGGGGCTTGGAGAAGGATCATTCGAATACGGGTATGCAGAATCAATCGTGGAGGAAGACGGTAACGCAGCATCTATCTCGAGGAAATCAAGGAAAGGGTGAGTCGAATGGGAATAGTTTCGGCTAAATGGCTGAAGACTGAATTGCCTATGCATGAAGATCACTGCATATCCTTGTTTCAAAAAATATTCGGCGGACGTTGCGCCACGGGTTCCTAAAGATAAAAAGCATGGATCCACCCGTAATGTACTAACTGACTGAAATAGCGCACCTGCACTGAAGTTATCAAGAAATCGTACACTAGATCCAAATAAGTAACGATCATGTCTTCACCCGAAGATCGGGCTCACACGTTGAGCTCCAATGGAACGGTTGTACCCCCACTCTACCCAGACTGTAAGATCAGTACATAGATTTGAGAAAGCGGCCAATTCACCGTCACGAGTACAACTTTCCTCCCTTCCTCGATCTGCCTATTGATGAAATGGGATACGCCAATGATATCAGCCTGGAGTGTGCTTGGTCCTGGCTGTGTTTCAAAGTAAGACTCTGCGGAGAACGTCGTGCCATTAGAGTGAGTTGTGTCCGGCATTCTTGGAACGGCCTGAGCAAACTTGAGGGCTAGCACAGCCACTAGATAGCCAACTTCTAAGCTGATTACATAATGACAGTTTGCTCTAACCTCTCATCGAAAATAATTAATTCGCGTATTCTACACAACAACAACATCCCATCTTTCACATTTTGAGTGGTAAATAATGGAGCGATCCTCGGCGGTCCACTCCGGGCCTATTAAATCACAACAGTAAAAGAAAAGGAAAAGGAGCAGAATGTCCATCAAGTGTCCATTGGAGGTCGCCTCAAGGCACGTCAAAGAGAGTGATAAACGAGGATTAACTAAACGTAGCGGCTAGCATAAACGCAGAAGCTCATGTGACGAACAGAACGAAGCGAAAAGAAAGCCCAAGTGAAACGACATACGGGACCCACCTCACATGATGACACATTCTTTCGAATGGGCCTTGGCACTTGGAATACCCATTTCCGCAAACGTTGTTGGACCCTTGGGGCGCGGAGGTGGTGGTTGAGCACCCTCCTCATCCGCGTCTTGGGGGTCACTCTGAGGAGGAGTAGTCGTGGGCATACTTCCCGTGCGCTGTGCAGGCGGGCGTCCCGCAGGTCGTGCATAACTTGGACCCTCTGCTCTAGGCGGCGAGTTCCCGGAAGAGTTGGATCCGGGATCGACCAGCGTGTAGCGATGCTGGTTGGGGAATTGCCGGGTAGGTGGTCCTTGGGATGCCGGAACAGGAGGAGTACCAGGAACTTGTTGCGCCGGGGGAGTCGTCGGTTGTGGTGACTGCTCTGTGACAGGAGGAAGCGCCGCCGGGGGTGCAGGCCCAGTTCCCTGTGGAGGATGACGTGCAATCGAGTTCTTCCTGATGTGTTCGACCACCTGTCGGCCGTCCTCCATCGATGATCTCGGTACACCACTTTCGCGCTCCGAACGTTGTTTGGCCTGCGTACGTTTGCGAACTAGTTTGACTTCTGTAATGTCATCATGCTCCTGTCTCGACAGCGATTGCGGAGAAGGCTGAGACAGGGCAGCCAGACGATCAATAGCATCAGTGTTGCCATGATTGGAAGCCTACCGTTGGAATCAGTCGCATCTGCAAATCGCTTGTGCATCACTTTTGCTTAACTCACCAGCTGATACCACTTTTGGGCTGCTTGGATGTCCTTGGGGCCGCCAACGCCGACTTCCTTGTAGTAACCCATTGCAAATTCTGCACTTGCCAAACCTTTCTTAGCGGCTTTCTCCGCAAACGTAAACGCAAGGTTCTCGTCTTTGTCAAAGGCACCTTCGGCTCCGCACAAAAACCACTTGCTGAGCGCCATGTCTGCCTCTACCTCGCCTTGTTGACTTGCGAGGGAGTAATACTGGACGCTGAGGAGAGCATCGAACGGGAAAGGTGGAAGGGCAAATTCATACGCATGCCCAAGCTTGTACTGAGCAGGCGCAAAATGCAGGAATGCAGCCCGTTCCAAGTGAAGTCGCGCTTCTTGTTCCACCGAAGAATGTGGTGGGATGAGTGGCGCGAACAGATGAGGGGGAACTGTCACGTGCGAGAATTCTCCGAGAAGAAGCAGACCATACACGTACGCTGGCTGAGGAACCTGTACAGAGGCGAGCGTCGCAGCACGCTGAAGCAATGGTAGTCCGACCTCAGGCTGCGCAGGGAGACCAAGTTGACCCATCAAGTGTGCCATTCCCATCCGCTGTCACACGTGGTCAGGTACAGCGATATAATTGGAAGGGACAAAATACTAACATAAACGCAACTCTCGACGTTGAGTTTGACGCCACGTTCAAAGCAATCGCGGGCATGGGTCGCATCGTTGAAATTTTCATAATCACGACCAAGTCGGAACCAAGCTTGGGCGTACCCTGCTCGTGCAGCTTGTTCAAAGTCACGGAAGGCAACACGGGGATTGTGTTGGACATGATCTGGGTATGCTCCTGACGCAGAAAAGGTAGCTCGAAGATAGATTGCCTCTGCAGCAAATACTGGGAATGAAGCGGGGTATTGTGCAGACGCGATTTGAAGGACCAACGGGACTGCGGTTTGTACGAGACGCAGGAGTTGTGGATCCTGAATGGTGGCAGGTCCGACAGGTGGGGTATCATCACTCGAAGAGTCCTGCTGTGCACGATCAACGAGCATGAGGACGTCTCGAGCCCAGCTGATTTTCAAAGCAGGGTCGTGGTTGGGCTGCTGGACGGACGGGAGGGCAGTCGCTAATGATTGGATTGTCGGAAGCGGAGCAGTTAGGGATGGTACCCCATTCTGTCGTGGTGGGGAGGCAGTTTGGGGAGGGTAAGATGGATGAACTGAGCTGGACCTCGGGGGCATCTGTGGCTGCTGGGATGGGATACTGTAGTTCTGAGGTGTTGGAACAGAAGCTCTATGATGTTGGGGCGGTGCTTGAAACTGCGGTTGGTAAGGACTTTGTGGATAGGAATGATGTGGGGGTCGAGGTGACACGGGAAGTGGGATCGCGGCAGGTGAATTTGCCTGGTAAGAGCCCCAAGGGTTCTGGTTGGGAGGTGGATGAACTGAGACGCGATGGGCAGAAGGAGGAGGAGGAGGAGGAGCAAAACCACCTGGATTGTAGTTGTTGGGGTACTGTTGTGGAGGAGGGGGTCTGGGAGAGAGAGTGCGGTAAGGGTCGTGGTATGAGGGTTGGAGAAAAGCGGCCTGGCTGTCTAGCGTCCTTGCCATCTGTTTGTACATGTAATATAAAAAATAGAGTAATCAGCAACACATGGAGAAGGCGGTGACACCATGCACGCGGCGTACATTGGCTGGCAAGTTCGGATCGAGACGATGAGGACGAGGAGCAGGGAGGGGAGTGCTGGGGTGAGGTGGGGGTGACTGGGAGATGTATGACTGGGGAGGGAGAGGAGGCAAGGGAGGCGGCTGGTCTAGATGAACGTAACCATGAGCATATCCTGCAGGGGGGGGAGGCACAGGTGGTGGTCCAGTCATTTCTCCGTCCCTGTCAAACGTGTTTCAATGATCCGATTCCGTCTCAGCCCTTCTCTTTCTAGAACCCTGAATATTGGATCCTCAATCAGTTCACCTGATCTGAGCGTTGAGGTACAGGTCAGAAGAGCGAGCACGGTCGAGCAGCTCGCTGTCATGCTCTGCATTTGGTTGTCCCACGACCCGTAGCTGTGCCTGCGCTGCCCACTGCCACATCCCTAGTACCCGCTCCTTGGCATCGCTGGCAGCGTCGCACAACCAAGCGAGATGTTAAATAAGGAACGCGAGGTCAGCCTGTGCCGACAGCGGCCGTTCTTCTCTCCGATCCGAATCGGTACAATCACCTCCGATTTCCACACTGATCTGCGACCGATCTGGATATCCAACAGCGTTGCAGTCTGCAGAATGACATGTACATCTGCTGCGCTGATTCGCCTAAGTATGTACGTGATTATCGATGCTGAGGGGAGACAAGACCGCCTAGAATTTCCCCGATCAGTTCCCCGCTTCGAATTTCTCCCTTCGAAGAACCCTGCCGCCAGGGTCAACTACATGATGCACGGAACTTGTTTCACTGCGCGCTGAATCGATCTTTGTGGATACAGGACATCCACATGGGGACTCGTATACAGGAATTCGATCAAATCTAAATTATCGGCCAACCCGGCGTTTGCGCGGAAGGTTCGCCGAGACAAACGTGTTTGCCTCCAGTACAAAAACAGCCTTCCATCATACGTTTCATCGGTTATATTTAACGCTTGGAAATGGCGCAATCCTCCACGAAACGACTGTGCAGTAGTGCACAGATTATCTTCGGCTGACGGACTTTGAAATCGGAGACAAATTCTTTTATAAAATCGATGGTTACCCAAAAAGGCAATTTCACCTATTCACTTAGTACAAAGAACGAAATGTCGAGGGTATCACCGAATTGCGTTTTGATAATGATGATACAAGGATCCAAAATGATATAACAGTGATCGTCCGAACTAGTGTAAAAAGCCAGCAGCAGTCACAGATAGGTAATACAATAATTGAGAATGGCATTTCGTCGAATGTGAACCTCACACCTTTATCCCTTTCCCTCCGGGGTTCGTCTATGCGCATAGCGAAAGCGGGAACAGTGAAAGTATGTTCCTGGGTTCTTGCTACGGAGTTCCATCTCCCATGGTCAAGAACGACGTTGCTGGTGGTGGTTGTGAAGTGACTTCTTGGTATATCAGTTCTGTTAATCGTGGTAAACCGGGAAACAAGAATGTATAAGATAGTACGAATGCCAACCTTTCAGCTGTTCTTTAGAAAATGGCTCTCCGTTATCAAAGTCGAAAAATGACGGATCAATGGGATCTGCGACAGGCTCGTCGTCTACGTCATGGTAAGGCTATCGGGAATACAGTGGTAAGGGGCCGGAGCGTTTAGTAGGCAGATATATGCACCTCAAAGTATGGGTGTTGAAGAGCCTCAGCGGCTGTTATACGTCTCCTTGGGCTGAATGTAAGACATTTTTCCAAAAAGTCAATTGCCTGGATGGGAAACAGTTCTCAGCGATAAACCATGCAAGTGTCAACGGAAAGCTAGTAACCAATTCGTTGGCTCCAAGGAACGTGATCTTGAAATCCCTCCCTTTCCTAAATGGGAGGGCACGGATATACTCACGAGATCTGGGAGATGAGATCGCATAAAAGTCGTCGATGGAAGGGGTCCCAAGGACGTCCAGGATAAGGGAAAGCTGATCGTGGTCTTTGGATGAAATTGAGTGTACGTATGCGCGAAATTTGGTAATAGGACAACAAACAGAAATGACACTCACAATCACGTCCGGGGAACAGGGGTTTACCGCTGAGCATTTCAGCCAACACACAGCCAACACTCCACATGTCTATCGCGCGCGTATATTCTTTAAAAGTCAGCATCACCTCCGGAGCGCGATACCACCTTTCTGGGCGTTAGACATGAGACTAGGTGACAATGAGAAATAGCGCACCGCGTTGCGACATATTCGGTCATAAATGTGCTGCTGTCGTTTGCAACGTTTGGAGGGGGTCGAGCTGATCGTGCGAGGCCAAAGTCACAAAGCTGGCACGTGGAGAAATGAAAAGAGACGCTGCCGATTGTTGGAGTGTGCTTACTTTGAGATCGCAGTTGGCGTTGAGGAGCAAGTTGGAGGGTTTCAGATCACGATGAAGAACATCGGCGGAATGGAGTGCTTTCAATGCTCGGAGGGTCTGCTAGATCGTGAGGGCATCGTTTCGGTCGCAATTGGGGCAATGCCTATTACCTGGTAGATGAAATACTGACAGTGGTCGTCACTCAATCTCTGAGTTCTGATGACGCGATGCAAGTCTGTCTCCATCAGCTCCTGCACAAGATATACGTCTTTGAACAGCTCGAAGCTAGGGGGTTGGAGGATATCGAGAATGGAGATGATGTTCTCGTGACGAAAGTGCCGTAGAAGCTTGATCTCGCGGAGAGTGCGTAGACAAAACATGGAGTGGTCGAACGGTGTGATACGCTTGATGGCGACCTTTCTCTGAGATGATTGATGGATGGCAGAACTAGAGGAACGCAGGGGACGTCAGAAACAGAGACTGAGGGTGAGGCGAGGAAGCGCTGACCAGACGATGCCATATGCGCCCTCGCCAATCACCTCGAGCACGCGATACGTGGCATCTACGGTGAAGGTCTCGAGCCGGTGGTCGGTGTCCATGAGGTCGTCTTCGTCGTTGTCGGTGATGATGATGGCTGTCAAACGTTGACGGTAGTGCCGCCAGTCGGACTTCGGAAGTTAGAGAGCCCCCGCCGTGATCGCGGTCGGCGTTGACCCACCATCGACCTGCGCAGCTTTGAATTGGAGTGTATGCGTGGCCTCGCTTGATCCTGCAGCAGCGATCGCAACGGACACCTCCGCGGAGCATCGCGTACTCGAGTCTCGGAGCCGCACCACCCCTGGCTCACTACTATACAACAACAACCCATCAACTCGGCACCGACGGTCACCATCCGTCCCTTCCCCATGTCCGGCCCGCATCCTCCATCGCTCTCATCCCCCGTGCTCCAGCCACTCATCACGTCCTTGAGTACCCTCCAGTCCCAGTTCGCCGCGTTCCAGGAGGACCTTGGTGGCATAAAGTCCGATGTCGGCGATGTCCTTGTCCAGCTCGATGCTTTGCGCAAAGCACAGAACACGACATACATGGCTGTCGCCCAGTTGGAGGACGTGCTAGGTGTCCCCACCGATGCGAAATCCGAGGCACGCGCAAGGCGGCGACGCGGTGGTGGCGCGACTGCAGGCAACTCCGATCCTCAGACGACCCCAAGAAAGACGCTCTTTGAGAGCTTGGCCTCGATCCAGTCTACGGTCGATGAACTACTCGTTCATGAAAGTCGTGTATCCTCTTCTCGTGAGTGCCCCCTGCTGTGTCCAAATCCGTTCCATCTCACAGATCTAGTATCCCCGGGCCCAGCAGAAACCTCGCCATCATCCATGCCCGGTCAGGAGCCCTGCCAGACAGCATCCTCAGCCATATCCATCGCGGATCCATCCAAACATCACCCGGAGTCGCAGTCAACACAACCTGCGCCTACAAGCGTGCATCCAAAAAGTATGTATGCACGTTTTTCACGGCCCGGATCTCCTTGTTATGCGCGCATATAGCCGTAATGCTCAAGTTCTGCTGGTTTTACTTCTATTCCTACCTCAGCGCGACGCATACAACTAACTAATCGTTATTTTGAATGCATACAGAACATGTTGGCATGTCGATCCAAGCACGCCCATCGTTACCTGGATCTGGACCTTCCCATCCTCCTCCGCAAACCTGGGGATATGTCCCAGGCTGGTGGGTTAATCATGGCCATTGGAACTTCAACGCGTGTAAGCATCCACCCCACTACATCGTTATTCAAACTCACTTCGTTCTATAGCAGTGCAAGGCCTATCAACAACCAATTCCAGTGAGTTTTTCACGCCTGTCGATTCTACGCCTAGTATCTGTGCATATATGCACGTGGCCGGAGATCAGGTTATGTATTTTTATTGCCACACACCTTATGTTGAAGTTACGTTTTCATTTACCTCGATTAGGATGAAATTTGTCGCTTTGCTTGTTCCTTCCGGACTTCCTTGACGTGCTTTTTACCTGTAATGCATTTTGAATCCGATCCGATTGCTAACCTACCTAATACAGTGCGGCCGACTGCACACACTCCAGAGTATTTGGCTCAATTTTTACGCGACACCCACCACCCTAGAACACATAACTTTGTGACTCCGAGTCATGAGCATGCACCTCGAGGTGATAACGTTCATCCACTTCGGGGTTCGAGGACCCAGTGCAGCCAGTTATCCCCACCCACGATTTCCGTTCTTCCTGCGGTTTCTGGTTCTTCGCCTACTTCAGTCATACCTCCAACCCGCGGTGGTCCCCTTCCCACGACCGAGTCCTCGTTGTCCTCGACCAGAACCTCGATTCAAAGTTTGCCATCTCAGACAGGGCCTCTCGCAGCCGAGGGTACATGCTCGTCAGTGACATTATCCAGCACGGTGCCACCTGTTGACTCGCGAGCGTCCTTTTCGTCCATGAGCTCTCTGAGTAGTATTGGCGACACTACGATGCCATTTTCTCGTGCTTCGCTGCCTCAAGTTCCCTTAAGCTGTGTTGTGCAACCCCAAAAGGTGCTAGGTGAGGGTGCTGAAATGACCTTCAGCGAGGATGGTGGCGAGAATTCGGCTACAGGTGGGACAGACACTTCAAACTCATATTTACTGGTTCTCAATCTATCTTTTCCAGTGGTAGCTGAAAATGATGAATCAACCCCGTGTCCTCCCACCCCGCAATCGGAGACGTCTACGCCGGTAGGAGATCGAGGTCCAGGCCGAGAGTCAGCTATACAAGGCCCACAGGATTCTCCCCTGACCCCTCAGTTATCATTATCTCCCTCGGCTGTGGGCTCGCTTTTGAAGGAAGATGATGGCGGCACAAGCAGACAGGTTGAGGCTCAGAAAGTGACAGAACAGCATCCGGATTCCACGGTTGATGCGAGGTTCACGGTCGTTTGTGGAGGCGATACCGTTGAAGGACTCGATGCAGATGCTTCGATGAACAACGCGAGTTCGAGACGCGAAAAGGGCGAGGAGCCTGTCAAAAAGTCCACTGTTGGAATGAGCTCTGAAATGCTTGTTTCCTCCGTTATGGTAGATGCTGATGATAGCCAGGATAACGATGCAAGGTTGAGTTTGCAAACCGACCGGGCAGGTTTTACTTCTGTAACGTGCTCGGGAGCGCCTGTCGCAACCTTTGGGCGCGAGCCTCAATCCATCATGATCGCTGCGTCCGTGGGAGACTCGTCTCAAGTTGCGACTGAAGACATCGATTTACCCATTACACCTACGTCTTTGGCGGGCAACGAGCCATCTGAGCACCATCTCGAAACCAATGGCATTGATCCTACGTTTTTCCCAATGGACATGCACAGATTAGGCTCTATATCCCCATTACAGCATTCTTTGTTCCTCCCTTCAGCGACAGCATCACGGTATGCAACCCCCCCTGGTTCTCCCGATCCTCGCTTTACACCGGATGAGGAAGAGGTGTGGTGTGCTCTTGTTGACACGTCTGGGATGTCAACACCCGTGCCAGACAATACTCCTCGGATGCTCTCGCAACCACCCACTCGCTTTTCGAGCGTTCGTCCCCGCACCCCGCAGCAAAATTCTACATCGGCATCGACGCATACAGGAGTCGCGGGCGTCGGCCCTACATCTTTCACATCAGTGCCCGAGTCGCTCACCGTCGTCCCGTCGATATTGCACGACCCTCCTACTCACCCTTATGGATCCCGATTGCTGAGTGGAACTCTTTCTCCGCTCACATCGTTCGGTGATTCGGACGTAGATGAGCCCGTGGACACACAAGCCGACGAGGAACCAAGTGCCAGCACTCCCACAGGCGGAGTCGTGGATCGTGAAAACAGTTCTGAGCGGCGCCCTGTACCTTACCGCGCTGGGTCGCGGTTGTCTGGGGGTCCCAACGCATCGTTGAACGAACTCTTGGTGCTCGCAAAGCGGAAACCGCTCAAGATTCACATAGTAGTTCCAGACTCATTCCGCGATTTGAAAAGGAAGCGGGATGCCGTCGATGAAGAAGTGGCGGAGATGGAGCGAGAGAATTGCGCAGATGGGACGCCTATGCCAGTGGATGATGTTCCGCAGGCGGAATTTGTACGTCGACCCTTACGCTTCGCGTCATGATACAGCGCTGATGCGAGGATTGTAGGCCTCGGGAAGCGTTCCGCCTGGTGATATGGGAGAGGAGACATCTGAATCAATTATCGAAACTCAATGCACACCGGAACGCTCCCCAAGCAGTGGCCTCGTAGACACAGCAAACGAGCTCCCAGAGCTAACACCTGTGCCTCGCAAGAAAAAGAAAAAACGGAGCGACCACCTTCGGACGGAGGTCCATGAAACCCTCCGAACCTCTGAAGATCAACAGAACACCAAACGCACACCGGAATCAAGACAAAAGTCACAGGAAATGTTCCACTTTCGGCGGGGCCAGATTGTGACTATTAACTGGGAACTGCCAGTGGACGATAAAGTTGAAGTTCAGCACCAACCCGTGACATCACACTCTCTTATTCATAACGACAAGGTTGGCCAAGACTCACGGACGCCTACTCAGATATACCACGATAACCAGGCGATGAAGACCCCGTTGTCATCCTCCGTGAAGTCGCCTCTTCTGACTCTGCCTAGTGCGCCGATTGTTGAGTCATCCCCCTCGAAACAAGACAAATGCGATGCAACGTGGCCCAAGCTCCCAGGTCTGTTTAGCCAGTGGCACCTGCAGGTAGTTTTTTTCTTTCCATACACTTGATTCGAATGGGTTCTGAATCACTTTGTTGTATAGTTCATACAGTGTGACATGTAAGTACCGATGGGAAGGTATCGCGGGACTGACCCTAATCCGATGTACGCAGGTGCGACAAGTGGTTCCACTATGGGTGTGTAGCGATCAAGTCTGGGGATCGAAGACTTAAACCCGAAGCCTCGTTCTTATGCCCACCATGCGAGTGAGTTTTACTATATAGATGCTTTAGAGTGCAATCGTTGAATGGATCTTTGGTTTGTCAGTACTAAAAGTAAGTCGCACGAGGCATGCTGCTTTATTGCATGACTAAACTTGTTGTCCAAGGGGCCGGATGCCAGACCCCTTTGGATCCTGAGAATACATGTGCACGTCCCGACTGCCCTGAACCTCTGACTACCGGGGATTCGGGACATTTCTTCGTGGAAAAGCTTGTAGGTGTGAAGAGGGAAGAGGGCTATTTCTACATGTGGCTAGCAAAGTGGGAAGGGTAGGCAACTGGCTCTATCTCTCTGCGTCAGTATAGCTGAGAGCGTGGTTTAGCTACCCAATGGCCGAATCAACCTGGATCCCCAAGGAAAACATGGATGGGGACGGAACCAAACTATGCAATGCCTTCATCGAGGATGCCAAGCGAGAAGGTGCTGATTTATCTCGGGATGTGGTGCTCCTTCAAGAAGCCATGGATGCTGGCTGGGATGTATCGAACATATACTAGACGACTATGATTCCAAAACTTGGGCTTTTTTTTCTTCTGCTTCGTGATTTCTTTTCCTTTTCTTGTTTATCGGGCCCCGCGTTTTCGGTTTGTTTTCTATGCTTTCTTGTTTTGGATCTGCTCTCGAGTCCTCATGTATAATGGTCATTTGAAATGAGCAATATCAATCGCATAAGTCATGCACTAGGATGCCGGCATATCAATGATGTTCTATTCAATTATGACAAATATTGGGCAAGACGTTTTCTTACTAGTTCCATACAAAAACTTCGAGCATCAGCAACTAAATTTCCCCTTATGCATGATCTACAATATTTCAGGTTTTAGCACTGATTGAACTTTCGAGGTATCCGAGATGCATGCATCGGAATCTTCGCTTTGCGTGGCTCAGCCCGACGATGAGCGACATTCCTCAAACTTGAAGTTGGCATCATTGTCCACTGGCCTGGCGTACGATGAAGGTGCTGCTGCGGATCAAAAACCATGACGACGGTCGAGGCGGGCATAAGTGTCCGGTGTATGCAAGCGGGGCAGAGAACCATGTGCGATTTCGGACGTGTTCGAGGAATCGAGGTTGAGAACGCATGCGCAGTCAATGGACTGCGGAACTGCAACCCATGGGGAATGACTGAGGAAATAAGTTTGATGTTTCTCCTCTGACTGCAGTTTCATCTTATAGGTGCTATCAAATGTGAGCTACTAGGAAGGGGTGTCACGCTCACTGAGAGTGAGTTCAAGTTGTGCTGGCCCAGAGAGGCCGTACGACGTGTTGTTGAAAATATGAAGATTACGTGAGTTGATGTCCTCTGCCAGAGGAAAAGCTTTGAGTTACTGTCCTCGTCACTCCCTCTTGAAGCGCGATGGGAGGCTAACTGGACGAAACAGGCTGCAAGTCTCAAAGAAGGAAGTCAATCATTGATGACCGTTACCAGTAAGATTACCTCGTCCCCATTAGTGCATTTACATTTCCGCTCAACTTGAATCGAGACAACCTCTACCCCAATATTGTAGGTACCCACTGGCACAGGAGGCAACAGACAAATACATAAATCTCGCCGAGTCTTCCACGATTCCTGCGGGAAAGTGTCGCTTGCACGGCGGTGAGGTTGGTAGCGAAGGACGGCTTGGTCTCATACTGAACCTCCATGTCTGTTACCTCATTTAAATCCGCAGGCAAGGCCTTCAAGTTTGGGCGCGTTTCATCTCGAGTCTCAAGGTAACCGGGCTTTAGGATGGACTGCGCCTGTTTCACTATTCAGTAGTTCCTTAATCTCCTTTCTTGTCAGAATTCGTGGGCTGTGATTGGATAAGAGTCGTTAGTCGGAGGTTTTTGCCGTTTGGCGGCAGTATGCAACTCGAAGGTCAGGAGACTCGGTGCTGAGCAACCACCATTTGACTCCCGTTTCCACAGTGCAAGTATTCCTCTAGCTGCGGCGCAGTCGTTCGTCTGGAAGGTAGTAACCTGAAACATTTGCAGGCGACGGTCTGATTCTCCAGGTATAAAAGGACACGGGAAGCGACCTTGGAAATCATTCACAACACAACTTCCATCTGCATCCAGTCAGACATCTACTTCTTCTTCTATCCATCTCCATAATGTTCACTCGAGTCTTTGCTATTATCCCCTTTGTTCTCCTCGTCTCTGCTGCCTTGCAGTGCCCCACAGGGCATCATGCCACATGCTG
>JBBPOS010000477.1:0-22272 GCA_038091575.1 Leccinum subgranulosum
CGTTGCGTTTGCCCTCGAGACTCAGTTGGATCAACAGCGTGCGCGCGGTGTTGCCTAGCCCTCCCGCGTCGCCGACCAAGAAGGCCAAGACCCTTAGTGGTGGTGACAAACCGAGTTCGTCGTCTCAGGCGGAGAAGAAGCAATCTGGTGAACTGGAACGACGACCGCGACCGACGAGCGTCGGTGTTATCGAGGCCACCGAGGATCTCAACGCTGACAACGAGGTCCGACGGACAAAAAGCATCTTGTTGCTCGGTTCGCGGTCAAAGTCGAACATGTCACTGGGCACGAAGCGCGTGCAGATTCATGCGGACGTGAATGGGGATTCGGATGTCGGCGGGGATTGGGATAGTGTTGGGACGCCGTCAGCTTCCATGGCGGCAGAGGCTTCGGTTTCGGCACCGGCACCAGCGTCGACGTCTTTGCGCAAACAGAAACGCAAGTCGAACAGTGCCCTTGGTCTGGGTCGCCCCACCGTTTTTTCCTCTGGCTCATATCCCCGGGTTCCTTCCCTTCCCATACCCATGCCGACAGCGAACTCTCGTCACAAGGAGGTCGTCGTGTTCCCTCTCGAACGGCGGCATTCTGCGCCGTTACTATCGAGTCTCGAATCAAGGAAGTCAGCGGACTGGACACTCTCGCTCCCGTTCTCTACGGACGTGCCTGGGAACAAGATCTTGTTATCGTCGTCGTCTGAGCCGCAGCTCAAGAGTTCGGAAAAGGAGGAAGAGGATTGGACATTGTGTATGCCGCTCAAGTTGCGTACAGTTGATGTCCCCGTCCACAAGTTGTGCGATGGCGAGGAGTGTGTGAGCGTGGACACAGCCGAGGCGGTGACGGAGGAGGAAGAGGAGAGGATTGCGATGCAGCTACCAACGCCGAGTCCGTCGCCGACATGCTCTACGCCGCGCTCGGATGTTGTTGCGTTGGACCCTGTAGAAGACGAGGAAAAGGATAACGAAGATGAGGAGGATGATGAGGAGGAAAAAGAGGAGAGGAAGAGCGTGTTCTCAGTCGTCGAATCCGAGGAGAGACCCACGTCGCCCGCGAGCGCTCTCGGTCCGCACGTTGGCGGGTTGGACTTGGCTGGCGGACGTGGGAAGCGGGCGTCTGGGTGGCACGTGTACGGTTGGTTCGACGAGGTGAATATTAATGTGGATGAGGATATCGCAGGCCCCGTTGTCGCCGCGGTTCCAGAGCGCAGGTTCATTAAGAGCCACATTTCGGCATTTCGGGCGAACGCTTCGAGTTCAGGGAGTATCGTGTCCAGTGCGACGTCGACGTTGGACACTGTGTTCTATAGCGCACGGTCGAGTTGGCTCGTCAATTGATCTCTTCCCGCCCTCCCTTCACGCTTTCTAGGTTCCAATCCACTCGCTCATCGTCTCTCCCTTTCTCCCGCACACACATTCCTCGCGAGACGTATTTGACTCGCAATGTACGCAATATACTCGATGGACCCTCTCCACTCCCACTCCCTTACCTCGGCTACCAAAATGTTTATGATCAAGTCCTTAAAAACAGAGCCTTGCGTGGCTCACGGACGAGTTTTTGGTTTAGAGAAGTTGACTCTTTTGAAGTACGATATACATACACATACACGGTATTCATTTATGCCACCCCTTCCTTCCCTTTACCTGTACTACTCTGTCCGCTCCCTTGCCCCCTGCCATTGCCACTGTTAGGCCCGCTCCTCGACTGCGCCCTGCGCCTTCCCTTGCGGTCGGTTTTGGGTGTGAATAGATCGACTGCTACGTATGTATGCCCCCGTTATATTCATATCACATCAATATCATTCATCATGCTCCTCTTGTGCGTTTCTTTGGGGGGTGATTTTTTTTCTCTCTCCAATACTCGTTCGTGTGTACTTGCCTTTTTTTCGACATATTTTTGCTGTCTTGTCCGCCCGTCCCTTATGATGGACTGTAGTATAGATCCAGAGTAACAGTTGCATTATCAAATAGTAGTTACTAGCATCAGATGAATGATTCAGAATCGACGAACCGACCGATTGATCAGTTGATCAATGGAACGTTCAAACCATAATTATGTGCCTGAATGCGATATGAAATTGCCTTCGGACTCACTGGACCGCAACTTCGAGTTGACGGGACGTCGACGTAAGCTGCCACACCGGTTGTCTTGTCATACCCGGCATTGGCATCCTTAGTCGTACCTATATGTAGGCATCCTGCTGTGTCCGGGCGGGCGTTGATCCTCTAGGCGTTCGAGTAGGCGGTGGCAAGGGTCTTGGCGCAGTGGCTGGAGGCCCAGCCACGTATATAGCTAGATGTCCATAGCGTAGCGCCCATCGTTGTATCGCACCACCACCCCGCTTGCCATTCGGGGCGACCACCTCCAGCCTGGTCCACTGCTGCATTCATAGGCCCAAAATGACAACTCATCAATACATTAGGCCTCCAGGTCCTGCAGGGACTCGGAAGTGTCGTGCCTTGCATACATGAGCGCGCCTTGTATGTAACCGCGTTGCGTCGGAATGTTGGACCTGGAGGCAAGGGAGATTTGATGAGATGCATTGCCATTGTTTCGAAGGCTTTGTAGTGCCGCCTACTAGTGCGGACCCTATGATATCGGATATGCACAACGACTGTAGGAACAGTAACTCGAAGGTGTTTGTGTGCGCATCATTCCATAGTAGGACCCCACGCCAGACGCCAGATCAGATATGATCGATCTAAAGGATCAAAAGAGGCGGGATGTCTGTTGGAGGCGTATCAGTATCCAAGTACATAGAGTATGTATAGCCGCAATGTATCGACGACCATCTCGGAGTCACTGACAAAGAACACTAATTATCAAGGGGGAATTGTGTGGCTCCAGGCTCCATGACATCAAGACCAGCTAATTGCATCCATACTAAAATTTAAAAGCTGTGGTCGTCCACATGCCCTTTCCAGAACGGGTGAGGCCATGCTGCCACGTTTGAAAATTAACACCCACGCCCGCCCAAAAGGTATGCCAAGCATACCCATGACTCGAACTCATCTACACAGGGGACTGATGATGATGATTAATTAAACGATCGCACGTGGTCAGCCGTTCATAGGCTCACATCCGACGGCAAGCGTACACATCATGGCGTGTGTGCAACATGTATAATCCGCCATTCTCGTATCTACATAGGCCGGTACCATCGGGTACTAGATTCACGTTTCCTGACCCCCGAACCGTCGAATGACGATGTGAATACCTACCCCGCGGACGTGTGCTCCCAAGTCCGACCAGAAGTCAGCAAACAAGAGAACATCGCGAGGTCGGGCGAAACTTTTGTCCCCCTGTTGGACTGAGGCACTGATCTACGGACTTAATGCTTTTGCTCTTGGCACGGAACAACTTCTCGATCGATCATGTGCCCGTTTGGTGAGTTGATCGAACACAGCAATGGCAAAATACCTACATGCATGAGTAGCTGTCACGTGGGTATAGAGACTTCGTTCTCCAGTCAATCCAACGTTATCCCCGCCCGTGCTACCACATATTACGAGCCCCGTTGCACGAGCTCAGCGGCACATTATAATGATGGCAAACTCGTACTGTCCCTGTTCCCCTCTCGTCCTCGATGCTTTGCATCCAAGGACTTGAGCCCCTGGATCTGACGTTGCAACCAGGAGATCTGACAACGTTGCGCTCTGGCTATCCTGCCGTCTTTCCTATCAAGCCAGTCCTGCGACACAGGACTATCTCCAGAAGGGTGTGTGAAAATGCCATCAATGGAATGATAACTTGTTGAGCAACGTTCCACCCACCGCCGGCCACCGGATGCAGCCATCCACCGGTCCTAACCACTGCCGCAGTAACCATTTGTGATAGTCCGCTGATAATGACGCTGTCAGATCTATTCACAACAACGATCTCCTGATAGGGGAATGGAGCAACACACTAACGTTGCGGTACTTTCGTTGGAGTCGGTTGGAGTCGCAAGCCTGATCGCTCGGGATCTAGATAATTTAATGCTTCCGGATCTGGTAGTTGTCTGGTGACCGGACAAATGATAGGAAGGGGTGAGCGCGATCAACACGGGACGCTCAGTGGGGTTCAAGAATTGTCACCACTTACTAGTCAAGCGGTACCCCAGATTCACGTGAATCCTTATGGAGTAGTAGGCGTTTTAACTCCCATTACCGGAAGCATTCCGGCTTCTTTTACCTGTGTCACGGTAATGTGGGACCGAGGCTCTCTCAGGCTCTTCCAAAAGAAACGGTTTTCCAACGCCATGCTTACTCAAGTCTGTGCTATTTGATTGAACCGATTGGTTACCCAGGTTAGTGAATTCCATTGGCATCTGTACTTTGTAACCCCATATTAACGGAGCAGTTTTGTATGCGGGATACGCCGCCTTAGCAAGTTTGAACCTTTCCCAAACAAGTTTTACGTACAACATGTTAATGGCCGTCTCGCACTGGTTGCGGGCTATGCCCGTATATCACTTGGCAACGACCGGGTCAAATACAGTGAGCGGCGCAACGTCTGCTTGTATTGGTTCAGCCCAAACGGTTTACCTTACTTATCCATATAAATAGGATCCAAATCATGCCTTGATTGAAGAATAACGTCCGGGTCCAGCTCGCTTCCACGATGATCAGTCCAATCGTCTCTTCCGTCTCTTTGCTCCTTACTACCATCGCTGCCGCGTACTTTTTCAACCGGCGTCGGCAACAACAAAAATATGCACTTCTTCCCCCCGGCCCCCCCGATTCCCCGCATGGGCGCTAGTGCGTACCTTTACCTCGTGAATGGTCGTACAGAAATTGATTGCGGATGTGGTGGCCCTGTCCAGCCCACCTCAATTGATTCAGTCATGGATCGAACAATACGGTCCAATCATTTCCCTCAAACAGGGCAGTCATGTTCTTGTCATCATCGGCCGCCATAATGTGAGGCTTGCCCGCGCGCGTGTTACTCGTGGACTTGCCTTGTCTGACTGCCGTTAATACGATGTTTTCTCTCTGCCATCTTCGTGACACCCTCAGGAGGCGACACAGCTCTTGGAAAAACAAGGCGCGTCCTTTGCGGACCGCCCGCATTCGGTGGCGGGAAGCGACATCCTCGGTCGGGGCATGCGGTTCATGCTGCTTAGCACGTGCGATCGATTGCGACGGTGGCGAAAGTGAGCCGCCTCGATTCTTGGCGCCACCCTACTTCTTTCGTGACACTGATCGACATCTTTCCACAAACTTAGGGCTGCGCACGCCCATTTTCAACCCAAAGCGACGCTGGCGTATGATGTCGACCAGGCGGAGTTCGCTAAGAACATGGTGATCGATCTGTTGGACGACCCAGAGGGGCACATGACGCACGTCAAACGGTGAGCTGGTCTCTACGCCAGACTAAAGAGCCCTTTTTCATTATCCCTTTTCTTGTCCAGTTTCACGGGTTCTGTCACGCTGCGCGTGATTTATGGCAAGACAACGCCCGTTTCGCTGACGGAGGATCCGCTCATGCTCCACCTCAAACGCATGATTCCGATTGTGCATAAAGCTCTCATCCCAGGCGCTTACCTAGTGGATCATTTCCCGTTCTTGCAATATTTACCATGGTACGGCCGACAACTGAAGAAATGGGGGCAAGAAGAGTATAACATGTTGACGTGGTACATGTCTCAGTATAAATCCCAGATGGTGAGTGTCCCTGTCAGATCTCGGGGCGACACAAAAACACTGGAGTTGACGCACCAATGATACGTAGTCGACAGAGAGCGGGCCGCACTCAGTGGCAAAGGAGATCGTTATGCGAACGGTCGCTGAGGGGAATTTCGGCGAAGCGGAAAAGGCATACTTTCTGGGATCGTTGACCGGTGCTGCGTTTGACACGGTACGCTTACCATCCATGCGTCTTGACCAATGGTTTCTTGTTTTACTTATTTATATTTCTTGGATGTACAGACACAGGTGGCGATCTCGGTTATCATGATGGCCGCCGCGTGCTTCCCGGATGCGCAAGCAATCGTTCAAGCTCAGTTGGATTCAGTCGTCGGTAGAGATGCGCGTGAGTACCTTTGACGTTCGTCATACGCGAGTCTTGATGACGAACGAAACAATCATTTGAATAGCACCCACGTTTGCAGATTGGTCGTCGCTCACTGAGCTGCAGGCATTCATTCTTGAGGCTCTCCGATGGAGACCTGTCAATCCGTTTGGTCAGCTCTTTGTTTGTTACTATGCTTGACCATGCATACTGAACATGTTGTACTTTTTCCATTAATACAGGTGCACCTCGTCGGATCTCCAAAGACGTCTATTGGGTACGTCCACCCTTCCATCCGTTTCAGCCATAATCCTGAGAACGTGCCTTCAGAACGGTTACTGTATTCCTGCTGGGGCAACTGTGTTCGGAAACCACTGGTATGTCAAACCCGGAATGAAATTGCAGTGATGTAATTAAACAATGCGACCTCCCACCAGGTCCATTGGGCGCGACCCCGACGTGTTCGCTGCGCCCGAGAAATTCAACCCGAAGCGGTGGATAGGACCTAACGGCAGCATCAACAACGATCTAAAAGCTTATTCTTTCGGATTCGGACGGCGCACGTGTGTCGGATCGAACCTTGCTCTCCGGCAAGTCCAATTGATATTCTTCCATTATTGACGCCTGTGGCTTACCGTCCATGGTTCTGTTTTCAGGTCGCTCTATATCGCCGCAGCGACCGTCTTTTGGGCGTTCAAGATCACCGAAGACCCCAAACAACCGATCGACGACATGGGGTTCGTGCCTGGGATCGTCATGCACCTAAAACCGTTTAGTCCTTTGTTTGAGCCGAGGATGGACGTGACGCATTTGCGTGATGTCATGGGGTCTGGGAAGGCGGAATGAGAGAGCAACGTCGATTGTATGATGATGGATGTCGCAAGTGTGGAATTGTTATTGTAGTTGTAGTGATTTGTTTTGCACAGATTTGCGTAGATGAGACGAGCGTTTGCTATAGATGGCATCTGTAGACAACTTTGCGGTTCGAATTTGAAGGGCCAGAAAGGAGGATCCAGAGTCTGTCATCGGGGGTCGGAGAATGTTGTGGCCGCGAATGCCTTCGAGGACTATCTGATACGATTGACCTAGTGACGCGATTCGTGCATACCCCGTCCTAGCCCAGATGATCTTGGGCCTAGACTACATGGGTAATCCGACTGCTCATCTGCTCCGCCACCCGTGTTGACGATTCATCAGGGTGTGCAAGCCTGTCAACTTGGTAGTTTCGCACCCATGACGTCGACGAGAGACACCACTCAAATGACACGCGAGAGACCAAGTATCGATCGAGTTCTAGCGCGACGCTGCTGCCGAGTTCATCATTGGTCGAGCGAGGACGGCGGCGGCGTGTGGACGGACGAAAAAAAAATGAAGACGACGAGATTTCTGAGCCCAGCCCAGCCACCAATGCGGGAAATGGAACAGACAGAGGGCATTGCCCCGAGAGCAACAGCGCGCAGATGCGGGACAGCAGACTTAGATGCCCTGCATGAGTGGGACGCATGAGCAGAGACCCCGAATTCAATGAATTAAATCGTGCACGGGCGTCGGTGGGCTGATGAACAGGTTCAGGAGCTTAAAAATCGTTCAGTACAGCGATTCTGCACTCGAGCGGAGTGACCCACATTCGGCACGATCTTTGTCTTTCCTCCTGTCCTTCACCTTGGAGTCCTTCCGCGGGCAATACTCTATTTCTGGTTTTCATCCAAACTCCCCTTCTTCCCTCCGTTTCCCCCATCGTGTACGCGCAGGAGGGAGAAAATGAGAACGTGCGAGGGCAAGCGGGGTATCGTGAGACGCGTTCACGTTCATGCTATGGACGCGCGGGTGATGTAGGGAAGAGGGCGAGCGAGAAGTGCTAGTAGTGAGGGGAAATGCACGACTAGTGGGATGACATTACATAATGTATCCAAATTAGGAAGGCATTGAGTTCAGGTACAGCCAATTGGCAAACAGCTTAGACATATTCTGCAAAGTCGAGAACATGCTTATCATTTTTCGCATGGATCCAGTTTTTCGCCGTCTAAACTTTACGAACGTAAATGCTACACATGAAGTTCACGCACGAGAAGTTCTCTCCATACTCCGATTTCTAACATTGGGAACATAAACGCACGGCAGCTTGAACACGGGTTATATACGTACCTCGCACTGGCATCAACTAGATATTTTATATTCTATATTTGTGGTTCACGTTTAGAGTACTAGCATCCAGCTCTATCCTGAACATTGCCGTTAAATGCCGTTGTGTGCAGTATAGCATTACAGCTGTGTTCACTGTTTTGACAGGATGGCGGTCAGTACGGGCACGCTGAGAGAAATTCTGGAAGCGTGACTGCACCGTCTGCACGCGGTGATCTCATCAGATGATCAGACGCTGTTCAATATATTATCATTTCCACTCCGATCAATTTGCGCATGGCCATAGAGCGGTAACGTAATTTGCATCAATAAAGACGGTAAAAACGTGGTCCCTGGTATCACCCCAGAAAAATCGGGAATAGAAACAAGACAGTGCATGGGCCAGCAGCATGGCAAGGTCGAGAAAAAACAGTAGCCCGATAACAGTACATATTCAGAAACTTCTACTATACGACTAACAATCACTGCCTTATTGATCGACGTTTCACACAGTCGCTAAATTGTAGGAACGCTTTCTCGTCCTCTCTGGCGAGCGACGTCGAGGTCGATTCAGAGAGCGATAGCAACGGATGTGGGATGTATCCGCGGATACTGTCGAGCAGCCGGTACCCCTGGTGTGCATTGTTGACCGCAATCTCGGTTAGGGACGTGAGTTCCTCCTCGAGCCGCTTCCAGATCGTGGCCCACTTGCGGAGGGGGGACGTCGTGATGCGCGAGTAGCTCGGGCACGAGCGAATCTCCAGACGGTGCAAGCTGCTCTTGTGGCGCACGATAAATTCCTCGATGCCCTCAGAGGAGGGAACGGGGTCGAAGATGATGTTCTCGAGCACCAGGCACGCAAGCGCGGGGTAACACAACCCCCCAAGTTTGGTGTTGAGGTTGTGGTACAGGCCCTGTGGGCTCCGCAGGATGAGCGACCTGAGGTTGGCGTTCGAGAGCGGCAGGAGAGAACCGAGCGAGCCGTTGATCGTCCTCGAGCCCGACCAGATCAGAAACTCTGAGTTGGCGACAACCGAGACGGACAGGTGGTGCAGGGGCGAGTCCGTCACGGATGAGACGAAATCGTAGCTTGCCGACGGGACCAGGACGATGTTATTGAGCGTGAGCGAGCGGATGCGAGAAGGCTCTGATGACTCCTTGATCGCAAAATGAACTGCATGCAAAATAGTGATTTGACGGTTCGTGAACCAAAATGGATGTTCTCGTACTTCTGAGCCGTCCTGGGAGATGAACGAAGGCCAGAAGTTGAGGACTACGCACTCGAGGTTGTTGAAACCACAGAGCGAACAGAATGTCTCTGTGAGGGACTCTTCGAGGTCTGCGATTTCCATGTTATCATCACCGTTGCCTGTGGACAGTATGAGGAAACCACAGAGCGAACAGAATGTCTCTGTGAGGGACTCTTCGAGGTCTGCGATTTCCATGTTATCATCACCGTTGCCTGTGGACAGTATGAGCTACCAGCGGAGCATCAAGTTGTTCCGACATTTACCTTGAGCTCTAATCGAGGGAAGACTAAAGTGTGCGTGATCGCGTTGATCATAGACAATCTCGCGCACGTGAGCAGCGAGAGAGGGGGAATCTAGGATGCTTCTACAATTCTGGGCACTTTGGACGCTATTGAGAATGTGTAGTGTGTGGAACACATGTGGGGTCACAAGTTGGTGGCAAGCGGAGTTGACGGATCGCAGCAAGAGGAGATCGGATGTAGAGGATATGTTCTCCACCACGGCACCCACGAATTCAACTGGCGGATTTTTCATGGCAGCCGTTTGAGGGAGAGAGATTGGGCACCCGTGGAGGGAATTTTGGTGGGTGGGTTCCACCTCAGGATTACAGCTCGATGAGATCACTGCTCACAGGAGGCAATAATCGGGGTTACAACTAAAGTTCCTTTTTTATCGGGACAAGCGTGTGTAGCAACCGGCTAACCTAGCTGAACGCTAAGCCGGCAGCCGGCAGCCAGTCCGAAGAGGATGCACTTATCTCCGAGTCACTGATACCTGGGTGGACTACGAAAGCCCTGAAAAGTCGATATTCATTAGGGAGTGAACCATCAAGTTTCCATGGTTCCCTTTTGATTAGCGAACTGCTACATGCTCCGCATGCCTGTGACAATTGGCAGAGCTAAACTTGATCTCATTGGTATCTCCGATTCCCCCGGATTAGTTATTTATTCATTCATTCGATTTACTTGGAGGTCAGCTTATTTCCCTTGATGTAATTTCTTTTTACTCGATCACTCTGAAAGGCTGAAACAGGTGTCACTAGCTTCAAGCGTGTTTGAAGAGAGAATATACCTGTCGACGGGTCTCCTGGAAACCGATGGTTCGCCTCTCGCTGTTGACTTGCGACCGTGTAATTCATCTGGTGCGTCATTCAATGGCTGCGACAGTGATGTACAGAGATCGTACTGGCGAACTCTGGAGAGAAGGTACACCTCCGTCATCACTTCACGCCCTAATCCGCGACTACGCTCTGCAGCTTGTCTTCGGCCGAGGTGAAAGGCAACAACGCTATACCGGCATGATCTTAGTAAGGAAAGATCATAATCACGGTGTTCGTCTCTTTTAAAAGATTAATGAAACCTGTGCATGTGTAGATCACTGATCAGACAGTTTTTGCACCGTGTTTATCGGCAGCTGGAATGCTGGAATACTCCATAACCAGACCTTCCATCAGTTCGCCAAAAAGTCCACAAGCGATGCCTTACCAATTTCCAACCTCGGACTCGAGCTTTGGTACTGTTTCAGTGCTGTCTCTGAAACCTTGATTGATACTAGGAACCGATAGTTGGATTGAAAAAAATTGACATTCATTCACGATCACACTACCTATGGGCTAAACAGGGGGTGTCTGTTAGCGTCAATGATCTTGCCAAAGCTCAACGCCATACGAAATTATTGTTGATCTCCTGAGATCGAGAGTCCGCGACTGCGCTCCGTAATCTGTCTCCGTGATGGCTAGGCCACGGCCACGAGCCATTTGTCGTTTGTCATAAGAAAAGTGGATCTTATGTAGACCAGCAGTAAGATGCCGCATCAACAACCATACGCGAGCCTGAGCGCCGCGGGGACCCTTCGGAGCGTTCAGCATCAAAAAGGTTAAACCATGTGATTCCGTTCATCTCTGTTATCGCGGACGCCGCCATATGGAAGCCCAGGCCCAGCGGCATAGCCACGCATAGATTGACAATGTGGAATAACTGTGAGGAGAAATGATGCAGCTCCTGTGTGAGGGAAAGTGGTATGCAGACTCCCAGCGTGAAATCCCTGCGTTGCGAAAATGTAGTCACTCTTGCATCTGTTTGCGGACTAGACTCGAACACAAGGATCACGTTCAAAACAACGCTGGGAGAGCACTCACGAGTCACAACCACAAAATTCCTATTCAGAGGGTAGCTCGGGCATGCCGGTCACGGTGGAATTATCCATATTTACATGACTGAAGCTCCAGCCTATCTGAATAAGTAATGGTTTCTCAGGTATTAAATGATATATGCAGGGTCGTCGATGCTCTGGATGGTATACGTCACGTTGAATAGGTTCCTGGATATGAATTTCCCATCTGTTCGACCCACCCCACATGAATCAATCTCTCAGAGGGGTAGTAACAGTGAATGCACTCACTGTCCTCGTCGTTGTTCTCCGCACGCCACACGGCCTCGTCCATGTCCTTTGCGACGCCCGTCTGTACGTGCCGCTCGACCACGCGAGACTTTGCTCGGGCGGGGTCGATCTGGATCCACCAACGTTCGTCCATCTGTGCGGCTGCCTGACGCCAGGGGTCGACGTCCAGCATCGTATACAACCCTTCGATGATGACTATGCGATGTGAGGGTTCGATGACGACTGCGTCTGATGTCGGATCCTTGAGTGCGTGGTCGAACGAAGGGGCGCGCAATAGGACCGCGGCCATGGGACCAGAGGACGAGGGATGATGATGATCAGGTTCGATCGCTGCAGGGACTCCCAAGAGGCGTAGTCGAGCAACGAAGTCGACGTAGGCGGGTGCGTCGAACGTCCAGTGGATCCCCCGCCGGTCGTGTGCGAGTTTGGGATCGCCCATGGCATCGAGCTGGGCGCGGGTGAGGTGCCAACCGTCTTGCCTGATGAGAATCGCCTGTGTTTGTGACTTGGATTGGGTAAGGAGCGCGTTGATTTTGTGGACGAGACGGTCGGCAAAGGAAGTTTTGCCTGAGCCAGGCACGCCTGCAATAGCGATCAAGAGGCGGGCCGTGTTGGGAACACTTTCAGACGGTTATCGACGAACGAGTGAGGCAGGAGTCAAAGGTACTCACGCGCTGAGCTTGCGTACGATGAACTGGGCACGTTCGAGGAGGACATCGTCCATGATAGAGTCCGTGGGAGGGCTGCGCAATCAGATTCAGGGCATGTTCCTGACTCCATTGTCTTCAGTCACCACAAAACTTTTATCTTTGTTACTACTCTAGACACGATGGGAGAAGGGTTCCAGAGGGGACGTGCGCTGAAAAGGTATGTTTGGTCTGTCCTTGAAGGTCGAGTTGACTTTGATGGCCTGCTCAGAGCTAATCCAACTACCATCCACGACAAGGTGCTCGTCGGATATCAGGGTTGGTGAGTGGCTTCGTCATCATTCGCAAGAACATTATATCGAGCCCACTCGCGCAGGTTCACATGTGCTGGCGACGGCGAGCCCATCGATCCAGGTATGTGCCTCGTAACATGCTATTCATCATGTGCGCATCATACTGCAAACAGGTCACCATGGATGGCTCCACTGGTTCCACCACGGCCCCATCCCCGACGGTGGACGTCCCAACACCGATTACTGGCCTGACACCTCCGATTACGACCCATCCGAACTTTATCTCGCACCCGGCCTCAAGACTGCCTCTGGCGACCCCGTCCATCTCTTTTCTTCCCGCAATCCAAGAACCGTGCAGCGGCATTTCCATTGGATGGCCCTGCACGGCGTCGATGGTGCGTTTTTACAGCGGTTCGCGGGACAGTGCGAGATCAAGCCGGGTAATCACGGGATTCGCGACTTGAGGGATGAAATTGGGGATACAGTGCGACAGGCCGCTGAGGCCGAGGGTCGGGTCTATGCCATCATGTCCGTTTTTATCCTTGATCTTTTTTCTGTTCCATATGATTGATCCCTGTCGTCGTGTGTGCTTAGGTATGATGTCTCGGGTGTATCGCCAGACAAGATTCGAGACATACTAGAAAAAGACTGGATACATCTCCTTCGCGATAAGCATCTTCTCGACAGTCCCAGTTACCTCCATGAAAAGGGCAAACCCGTCGTCGTACTATGGGGTGGGTTGCGCATGACTCGTATCACCCCTTTGTTTTTTGACACGTGTTTATAGGTTTCGGTTTTGAAGGACGTAAACACACACCTGAGCTCGTGCGCTCAATTTCCGAGTTCTTTCATTCGTCTGTTCCGCAAGGGGTGTATCTCGTAGCAGGCACTCCAGGACATTGGCGCACTTCCAACTCAGATGCAGATCAGAATCCAGAATTTGTAAAGGTATGGACCGAGTGCTTCAATGCCATCTCTCCATGGACCGTTGGACGATACGGAAACGAAGAGGACGCTGATCGGTGGGGCGAAGAACGCGTCAAAGCGGATGCCGAGTATCTCAGGAATCTGGAAGCAGAAGGCGGGAGAAAGATTGATTATATTCCCGTGGTGTTACCCGGAGGCAGCGTTCGTCCACATTTCCTTCCCCCTTTTCGTTTCCGCTCAAGTTAGCCTCTGTACTGCATATTCTAGGGGTTCAATCTTTCGCAAGGAAAGTGGGGCATGAACGATATAAAGCGGAACGGCGGTCGATTTTTGTGGCGACAGCTGCACAATGCGAAGCGTGCGGACGTGCGGACGATCTACTGCGCTATGTGGGACGAGTGCGTTTTGCCTCCTTTATTAATTGAAATGTTTCGATGTCTTAAACATGACTGACTGCTCCAGGTACGACGAAGGCACCGTGTTCATGCCGGTTGTATCACACTCGTCTCAGCTACCTATCCACCACGCGTTCCGGTTCATAGCGCTCGACGTCGATGGACACCAGCTCCCGTCTGACTGGTACATGCGCATCGCCGGGTTCGCGGCCGAGGCGTTCCACGGCGAACGTACGATTCTCGATACGTTTCCGTATAAAGAACTCGAAGACTATTGGAGCATGCGGCCACGGTATGAGGAAGATGCGGACGGCGGGGGCTCTGGCGGAGATGTCGACGCTGTCGAGCGAGCGTTTAGGCAGTGGGAGGTCTCGCAGAGCAACGTTGCAGCTATACAGGACGATGCACCTCCGCCGTACAGTCTGGAAGACAACTCCTCTGTGTCCCGGACGCCTCCAGTGGGCCAGCGGCCGCAGCAGGAAACCCAAACCTCGGCTGGATTTGGTGGACGGATCAATAGTGGCAGCAGACCCCCGCTCGTTCGGGACGACACTCGGCCTTCTTCAGCGGGTCATTCCCATTCTCCTTTGATGGCGACTGTTGCGGGCGCCGCGGCCGTCCCGTTGGCGGCCGCGGCAGTTATGCATATGATGCCCTCTGGTACCGGTGGTGCAAGCTCCTCCTCGTCTACCTCATCAATGCAACATCATCATCATCAACATTCACAGTCGCCCGTTCCGGCGCGAATCAACGTCTCGACTCGTCCTCCTTCGCAGCCACAGACGACACGGCCAGGTTATTCTCCTGGAGAGGGTGGCATGACCAAGCCTTTACCATCGCTTCCGCGACCCTCGTTGGGGTATGTGTCGGGTTCGAGGTTTTCTCTTCCTCATGGCGCTGCTGCTCCTGTGCTCGGCCATCTATCATACGATCCGGGAAGGCAGCCGCCGCAGCCGCAGCCACACCTGCACGCACACCATCTAGGACACAGCAGTTCCTCTTCTTCTTTTGGTCAACAGGCTGCGAGTCCTCCTCCACCGATGACGAAGAATGCTGCTACTGGGTTACTTATGCCGGTGCCCGTCGGTGGGGACGATTACGATTACAGACCGGGGCGGGGACGACCAAGGTCGAGGTCACGATCAAAGTCGCGGTCGAAGTCGCGGTCCAGTTCTCGAAAGCGCAAACACGAACACAAGCACAAACACGGCCACGGGTCTGGCCGTTCGTCACCTTTTGGGTCTCTCCCCTACCGTCCTCCTCAAGTGCAACAGACGCATTCGGCACCTCAAGCGTATGTTCCAGGTCACAGTCATAGTCATAGTCATAGTCACAGTCACAGCCCCGCTCCTGGACACCACTCGCACACGTCAGGTTATCTCAGCGCTGGGGGGTTCTTTCCCACACCGAACCCCGTACCTGCACCGCCGGAGAGCGGCGTGCATGGGTCGTACATTCCTGTGCACTCGCATCCAGTTGGACTCGGCGGGCATGAGGGTCACCCTACCTATGCGTATGGACATGGACAACCACAGCCACAGCCACAAGGATATGAGCAAGAGTATGCATACGGACCGCATATTGGGCATCAATCGCATCAATCGGGACAGCAGCAAACGGGGTACGGGTATGGGTACGAACAGGGGTATGGTTATGATGGCGTCGGAGCGGGGCCGTCTTCGTACCAGCCGGAGATACGCCACGGGTATACGCCGCGTGAGTGTTGAATCCATTTTTATTTATTTCCTGTTCCTCGGAGAGAGACTTCTGACGTTGGACTCTCCAGATCCCTCTTCGAGCTACCGTCCACCATACGCGCCAGGGACTGCACCCAATATGAGTGGGTCATACTCTAGTGGCCCTGCCGGCGGCGTCCCAGGAAATAGCAACGGGGGCGGAAAGTTATCAGCGGCGCTGCACGCGGTGGAAGGGCTCGCTGGACGACAAACTCTGCAGCAATTGGAGAACACGGTAAAGACGTTGGCACATTGTGAGTTTTTTTATTGCCACTTGGTTCTCTGAGTTAATCCTCTGCCAGCTGGTGGCGCGTTGTTCGGTAAACTCAAGTGAGGTGACGGGAATACTTGAAGGGCTGTAACTCTGAGGACTTTACGATGCCTTTTTTTTGTGTAAGACGGTAGTAACTTATTCTATACCACTATGGTCCTTGCAAGAAAGGCGCCGCGGTAGCGTTCTCGAATGGCAAATTTCCCTGGTCTAATAGGGGCGGGGGCAGGGCAACAACGTCTACGAACGCGATCCGCACGAGACCATGAACTTGATCACTTCATGGGATTACCTTGCTGCTACGAAGTTGATCGAGGTCACCATTTGTGAAAAAATCTGTCGAAGCGGACTCTCATTGAAGACCTGGTGGTCTGACCACCTCACCGACATCGATAGCAATGAAGTGATGACATGACATGGATTCCATTCCAGTTGGTTCAAGCGTGTCGCAGCAGTCTGTCTATTTACGTTGTAAGAGAGTGTGTTCCATGTGCGTAAGAAAAAAAAGTGTCGACTTGAATGTCCTAGACATGGTGTGTAGTATAAAAGAGTCTGATGGGGGGCATGGAGACGTGTGCATGTATGTCGTGATGGTAATACGGTCTGGCGTACGAACGGCGGCGATGACATAAATACAGGGAATAGAAATAACACGAGCAGGTAGTAACCAAGGAGATTGATGGACAGGGAACGTTGTCGAGGGAGGGACAAATAATGAGTGACCCCGAAAAAAAAAATCAAAGGAAGATGCGGCAAAAAAGAATCCCGTGTTCCACGAAGCGAGCGAAACGTGTCGCAAGAACAAGAAGTTGAAAAAGGAAAAGTTGTCAAGAAAGAAGAGACGGGGACAATGAGTAGGTGAGATCTGAGTGCCGCTCCGCATCTAATCAGACCATGACAAGCCTGCCCATGACGTACGTTCCTCCGTTGACGAGGCCGAGGTTCATCATGTCCTTGCCGCCGAGACCGATGGCCGGTCCAGGCAACGTGCCCTTCCAGCCGCAGGGATGGTATGGCAACATGCCCACGTTCTCGTCCCACGAGTTGCGTTCCTCGATCCATTCGTCGGATGCGGGGTCCTTGTATGCCGTCACGGGCGGAAGCGGGACTGGCGTCGACTTTGTGTATTCCGCGGGGGTGATGTTGAAGTCAGCCAGCGACTTTGGGACCCACTGGGAGGGAGAGGGAGCACGGCGACGGCGTTTGATGGGCTGCTTGGATGCAAATTGAGTGGGAGAATCTGGAGGGGAGTTTGGTCCTGCGTCGCCGTCGCGTGTGCGTTTGTGGGATGTGCGGGCAGGGGGGGTCGTGGTAGATGGCGGGAGGGACGGCGGATCACTGATCGCGACGGAGATGCTGGGTGCCGAGGGAGGGACATCGGAGGAAGAGGGCGAGCTGGACGAAGACGGCGCGGGCATTTGGGTTGCACGGTTTGCTACGTTGACAGGTTTGAGGATGCAACGTTTGACGTGACGGTTGAGGTTGGACGCGACACCGAAGCGACGACCACAGGTATCGCACACGAACGCTGAGAGAGAGAGGTTAGAATGAGGTGATGGGATGAGAGGATGGACACACCTTTTTCGCCTGTGTGGACGAGCAAGTGCTGTGGGGAACGATGAGGATGAGCGTCGGGTTTATAAGAGGGAAGGGATGCGAACCTTTCTGAGGGTGGAGGGTCTGTCGAAGGACTTTTCGCACATCCAACAGGCGTGCTTCTTCTCGCGAGGACGCGGACCAGTCCCTTCGTGCTTGGATGTGCGGGATGCGCCACGGGAATTATTTGCACAGGCGTTGCGGATGGATTGTGTGATGTCCGAGCTCGTCGCGGCGGAGACGACAGTGCCGGTGAGGGAGGGGGAGTGATAGGAGTCCTGGAGAGGGATGGGCATGGGAGGGGTCATAGAGAAGGGCGGCGGGGCGGGTTTCAAGTTGTCGGATGGGTTTGGTGGATAGTCGTAGTGGAGTGGCAAGAAGGGCAGCGAGTCGGACCAGTCGCAGTGAGCGACGGACCTGAATCCTGCGAGGTCGATGGGGCGGAGAGTCGGTGATGATGAGGAGGGCGTCGGTGTCGGGTCATAATAGATGGAAGATCGGTCGAGGAAGCGCGTGAACGGATCCGGTGAAGCGACGGAGTGGTGCGACTCGAACGTTCCCTGCATCATAATAATTTTGGAGGGGGACGATTGACTGGTAGTGACCGGGTTATATACTTCCAAGCTTCCCCCTCCTCCCCTCCTCCCCGTCCTCGAGTCAGACGAAAATTAACATTCAACGCCAGCGGCAAGGCGGGTCGAATGCCCGTTCCTGCGTCCCCGAAGCAACCAGAAGAAGTCACCACACGCGCACCCCCTCTCCCCTCTCCCCTAGACTACACCGACTTCGCACATCGATCGTGATTTGATGGGCGCCGTCCAGCAGCAGCCTCGAGATAAGACCCGCGTCCAGATCCATCCCATTCATCCCACCCAGATCACGGCGGAAACGGGGAATACCATCTCGGGACAACCTCGTGTCTCTCCGCTTGTCGAACATCGATTTCCCTTTCGCGAGCGTCCGATCCAGCCACACCACCCCACCACGTTTAGCGACGATCCCGGCCTTGTTTTCTCTTTGTTGTTCCTAGGGGCTCTTGAATCCCCTTCTGTCTGTTTGTCCTTGTTAGATTCCAAGCCTATCGCCAAACCCGTCCAAATATCGTCACTCACCCCGTCTCTTCGACTTTGGTTCAAAAATGCCAATTACGTCTGCACAGAAAGCTGCAATAGACGAAATTATCGATGTTCTCGTATCCACATCTCCGGCGCGTGGTAAGCGTCTGCTCTCCGCCATGTTTATGGAATTAGTCGATAGGGCGGACTGGCCCGAGTATTACGAGGTACTTTGTTCGACTTCTTTTCGTGCCCTAGTCCCAAACACGCCGCGTAGGTCATCCCAGAACCGCGGTGTATCAACGGCGTGAGAGCCAGCGTGGACAAAAACCGCTACAAAGACCCAATCAACGCGTACACAGACCTCTCCCTCGTGTTCTGGAACGCCTTATTTTACAACGAACCAGGTAGTCAAATTGCGTCGGACGCCGAAACCCTCAAAGTGAGTCATCATCACTCCGAGGACCACCACGGACGACACCCTTCGTCTCCGCCCCTTTTTATTTCGTTTACTTTCCCCCGATCTAACTCTCTCCGTTGCCGCTTTTGTAGAACGTGCTAGAGACTGAATGGCAGAAGCGTCCTGTGCTTCCCACTCCACGCCACTCTCCACCACCCTCCTCCCCTCAAAAGGTTCACGGAACCCTTCCGACTGCTCCGCCGCAGTCTGATCCGTCCCAATCAACTAATCCCACTACTAAACCAAGAACAACCGCAGAACCTGCCCCCTTACCGTCTACCGCAAGCTCCACAACCACACAGCTGCACCCGAAACCCCCACCGCGTCCCTCCTCCCCCGACTTAATGGACGTGGACGTACAGGGCATGTCACCAGAACTAGACACACAACCAGATACAACGGCTGCTGTTGGCACCGGAGAAGACAAGGACGGCGATAGCGAGGCGATCATCCGCCAGCTCGAGAAAACCTTGCCGCGTTGGGATGGTTTTGGGGATCTGGGATGGATGTCCGAGGTCACACAGGTGCGTTCCTGTCTTCCCTCCATTATGATGCGCGCAGGCGGTGCTTCTTTCCCTTGTTCACGTCTTCTATGTTTTTCCTATCCTTCTTTCGAATCCAGACTCTTGTGTATGTGTGAATGACATGGCTTATCACGCACAATAGGAGCGACGCATGGAAATCGTGCTGGCGATCAAGAGCCACAAGGACACCGCGTACGTCTTTACCGGCGATCTCTTCTGTATTATCCTGTTTGGTGGCTCAACCAAGCCGTGAAACGAACACATATTCTTCAGCGGAAATCGTTTGGCCGTAGCACTCGAAATGGTCCCCGAGGAACCCACCTCGCCCCTTTTGTCCGTCCAGGTAAGGACATCCCACCACCCCGTTTGGTGTTTGATGATATTTCCATACACGCATACAGTCTCCCTTGTCTCTGAAATTAATCGAGGTGTGTGTTTTTGTGCGCCGTGTTGCATGCGGACGGATGGGTTTTGTTCGCAGGAACGTGTCCAGGCAGCATCATACGCGTCTGCGAAAGAATTTGACCTAGACATGGCGCGGTTATTCGAAAAGGGACGGCGGTGGTACGAGCCGTGTACGGAGTCCTATGGCCGTGTGCTCACTCTCCAGGTAAGGTCATCAATGTCCGTTTCCGTGTATCATTTTGGATCGCAGACGATGACGATTGATTGATTACTATGATCATATATGCATGGATTGGCACCGGTACACGCCCAACGCGTTTTCGTCGACGTCCATGTCCATGAATGCGTTATATGCATATGCAATAATGGTCACGCCCCCGGAAATGATTCGCTAGCGACTCTACCAGGCACTCACCTCCCCCTCTCCCCCTGCCGGCCCACCATACGTCTCTGCCACTCACTTTGCGTCCATCCGCGCCGGTCCGGGTACCGCCCGTCCGCTGCACGCCACCGCCGACGCCGACGGTGTGCCTGGCATCACTACTTTTCGCGTCTCGACCAAAGATCGTACGTTCGTGGACGAGGTACAGTACAGGGGATGGACGATTCGGCTGGCGGATTGGCTTCATCTGAGTAATCCGGACGATCCGAGTCGGCCGATTGTGGGGCATGTGTTCAAGTGTTGGCTCTCGGACGAAGTGTGGGTGGTTCCCTTCCCCCCTTCCCTTCTTCCTCTTCTTTTCTACCTTGTTAGCTTTTATTTTTGGGCTCTATTTTTATTTTTATTTCTTTGGATGCTGACGCATGAAAATGTGGGGTGGAAACAGCGCGAAAAAGGGCCAGCCAGGTCTTTCGATTTGCTGGTATTACCGACCTGAACAGGTAAATGTTTCCCCTCTCCGCTCGACGTTCTCTTTCTTATCCACCATTATGACGTAGACATTTCACCCTGCACACACCCAATTCATGGACAGGGAAGTCTTTAAAACGAGTACGTCGTGCCCGATGTGGAACCTTGTTCTCATTGTGCTAAATAAACCCCCTTCCCATTTCCATCTCCTCGGAAAAACGAAAAAAAAAATGAACGCGAACTTCGAACCAACGTCGAATAAACAAACATTTTCGAAAATGAAATAATAATAATAAATGAACGATCAACAAAAAAGGCCTCTTCGCGGACCACCCCGTGGAAGACGTGATCGAGAAAATCGCCGTTCAATTCACCGCCCGACACATCCGCGGACGTCCTCGTCCCCCGTTTTGGCACCCGGGTTGGCCCCTGTACGTCTGCCACTCGCGGTATAATGAGAGGGAGCGGGTGTTTGTCAAGATCAAGAACTGGTCGAGCTGTATACCGGAGGAGGTCAGAAAAAAGGACGACTTCATGCCGATTTATGCGTTTGAGAAGTTGGTGTATCCGCCCAAGCTGCCTAGTCCGTTTGTCGGGACGACGAACGCAGGTGGGAGTGGTGCTGGTGGTGTTGATACTGGCGCTGGTAGTGCTTCGGGCGGTGCAGGCGGTGTGGTGGTCAAGGGACCCGGAGGGATTGGGGAGCCGTTGGAGAAGGCGGAGGGGGAGAAGACCGAGGGGGGTGGGACGGGACGGAAGCGGACGAGACGGAACCCGGGGACGGCCTCCACTACTGCGGAGGCAGGTTCGAGTGCTGCTGTGGCGTCGACTGCCACTAAGACGGGTGTGGTACCTCCGGTGCCGCAGACGCCCGGGGTCGTTGCTCAGGGACAGATTCCCAAGGGATACGTGGTGCCGGCTGGCGCTGTTGTCGGTGCTGCTGCTCCCGGGACTGGGAGCGGCGACACCAAGGACAGGACGATGTTGACGGCAGCGGGCGCGTTGACAGTGCCGCCCATCGTGGACAAGTTACCACCTGAGATGAGTTGCGTGTCCGCTTCGTTTCCCTTCCCTTCTTTGTCGACTTTTGTTTGAATCGTGGCTGACTCGCGAACCTAGCTGCGTACTTTGACAGGTCGGCGGAGACGAACGAGGTGTTGTGGTTCGCTGCGCCGCCGATGCATGTCGCGCGGCCTCCTGCGGCGAGACATAGTCTCAAATACTTGGCGTATCTGGCGGGGAAGCGAAGGGAAGCGGGAGGACAAGAAAGAAAGGTTGATGCCGACGTGGACATGGAACGCGACGACGACGACGATGAAGAGACCGACGAGCAAAAGGGCAGGAATGGCGGCGAGAG